>JAOUQW010028878.1:0-10459 GCA_028565825.1 Olivaichthys viedmensis
AAATGGAATATTTCAGTTTTTTATTTTTAATAAATTTACAAAACATTCCAAAAACCTGTTTTTGCTTTGTCATTGTGCAGTATTGTGTGTAGATTGATGAGGGAAAAAATTTGTTTTTTGAAAGGGTCTGAAAACTTTCCGTATGCATTGTACAACATGCATTAGGGCAATGAATCAGCAAGCACTCATAGCTACCTTTCAGCTCTAATGGCTGTGCATTCAGTGCCTATTGATTTTCCTCCACTGTCCGCAACTATAAATACCCATTAATAAACCGCATTTTCTCAGCTGCTGGAAACTGCATCCACAAAGCCAGACCTCGCCCGCACAGTATTTTATCAAGGAGCTGAGGAGGTGATGAAGCCAAGAGAGGGATGCTAAACCCAATCAGTGCCTTTTTCACACGGGCGTCACTCTGTTAGACAGAATCTGTTTCTGAGAGCAGAAGTCACTTCTTCCAGAACATTTCCTTATATTATTAGAAAGTGTGAGATTGTGATATGCTGCACATTTTTCTCCTCAACTGCTGTAAGTGCTGTGCTTATTGAGCAGGCTGAGCTCAGGCACATTTGCCAGCTCTTGACTTGAAGGTTCATGCTGATGTGCTCTGTGTCCACATGAAACACTTATCTGCCATGCAGCGCTCCGCCAATGCCCTCTATCACTCCCTCGCATCACACAGAGGTGTGAACCCAATGTCTCTAGAGGTGAAAATGACACTGCCTTGCTTATACACATGTACCAAGTCGACACTGACAGTAATAGTGGTACCGTGTTCACTATAGTGGTATGGCATTTGTTCTACTAAAGACTGACAAAACATCACACACACAGTAAAATTACCCAAGCTAAAGAATCATAGGAGCCTGCTTTGCCTAGAGTGGTTTCATATGAACACTGTAGGAGTTCATTTAACCCTGCTGACTTTACTGTGTATGCTATAAATAATGAACTTTATACCCATTTATACCCAAATGCTTTCCTACATAATAAAGTTCTTCCTTATATTCATTCTCACATATGAGGGGCAGTGGCTCAAGCAACTACCACCACACTGCGTCATTGCGTCTTCTGTATTGCCCTATATTTAAGGTTAAAAAAATAATCAGTACACTGTTTTATATTGTAGCACACTTTATTGCAGGCAGGCCCTTAAAACTATTTACATTATCAATGTACATGTGGGTGTTACAGCAAAACCTTTCTGTTTGGTACCATGATTTGGAATATTTTGATGACCTCCTCTTTGTTGATGGCGATGTCTTTCTCTATGGCTAGAAGCAGGAGATCAGAGATCAGATCTTGTCCACACAGGTTTCGGAGTTTGGTTTTCACCAGCTTCAGTTTCGAGAATGAGCGCTCAACAGTGGCTGTCGACACAGGTAGTGTTGCATAGATTTTCAGAAACTTTGGTGAAAATACCAAATCAACATCAAACTCTTTGAATTTTCCCAACACTGCTTGTTCTTTAACTTGCTTGATAAAGACTCACCCCTTACACACTGCAGTGCAACTACGTTTGATCGGTTCGCTATCACTCGCTCAATCTTGGGAGCTAGAGTGTCATGTCACTCACGTTGCCCTATCCTCTGTCATTAAAGACAATTTAATTTGGTCTAAGAATACTATTCAGAATAATTAAGAATAACGACCGCAGCAAAAACAACATTATCATCATAAATATTATTATTTATTTGGTCGAGAGGGCCATCTCAGCAAAGGAGGGCAAAGGGGCAGTGGCTCGAGCCACTGTAGCCACCCCCCTGTGCACGTACCTGGTTGAGTTACTAAACCCCCACAATAAATGTGCTCTGCAATACCAAATACAAAACCTTTTTTTTTTATCCCCTAATTTTAGGCTGCATTTGATTTTATTCCCTCTATGTCTTTTGGAAACCATCTCCTTGTTTCTCCCTGTCACGGAGGAGATTGTTTTAATTCATAAATGCCATCTGGGGTATGGCTGTGTTAATGATACTTAATATATGGAATAAACCAGCACTGCATTGAATCTGAGGGTAAAAGGGGTTTCTTTTCCTTCTGTCAGCATTTTCTCACCCCCACCCTGCCAAGAATTTTGATAAGATCGTCCACTTGTCAGGCTCTATAAAAGAAGAGAGAAGAAAAGGGAGAAACCCAATATCTTTCCTGAGAGACACTTTGTAGGTAACTAGGTAACTGTTACTTCATACATTTCATAAAGGTATCAGTGAATTACTGAAAATTGAAAACCCCAAATGTAAATCAAAACTTGAGATAGGACTTTGATACTAGTGCATTTTCTCAGTTTAAGCAATATAAGAACTTCGCTATGGCCAATAAGTCCTGGGTTTGAGCAGCTTCAGAGAGAAATAAACATAAAAGAATCCTGCGCTGTGGCTGAAGAAGTTGAATAGAAGTTGCTTCAAATAAAAGTGAATGCACATGTTAACAAAACCTTATATAATATATAACAATATATTATATAAACAATATATCTGATTTACAAATGCAAAGTTTTCAGTTTTGTGATTCAAGTCGTAATGTTTCTTTGTATAATGATGTACTCCTTTTTGAGGGACCCTTTACAATACAATCATTCCAAATCAAAATCTTTTCAAAAATCCAGAGGACTTGTTTTGTTAAACCTTGACAGTTTCGAAACAGATGTATTTGCGAGTATTGCAGTATTTTCAATTAAATTTGATTTGTATATAACTTTTAACAATAGACATTGTCACAAAGCAGCTTATTTTTAAAGCTTAAAGTTCTTGTATTACCATTATTAACCTTCATTGTGTCATGAACTCACCGCCGTGCGTGGCGGTTGCCATGACGATGAGCGCCATGTGCTGTATGTTGTGGCTTCTGTTTTGTGTACGCCCCTGTCTCGTCTTTGTTCCCAGCTGTGTCTCATTTGCTCCCGAGTTAGTCTGTGTATTTAAACCCCTGTGTTTCTGTCCTGGTTGTGAAACATTTGTCGATATCACGTTGTGTACCGTCCGTCGATGTATATCTGTGTTTCACTCGCCTGTTTCCGCTCTGTTTGTTTATATATTTTGTTTATTTGAATTAAATCGGCTCTGCAATTGTATCCACCATCTCTTCGTCTCCCGCCTACGTCAACCCTGACACATTGTATGTCTCTTGGAGAGACTCTTTGTAGAAAAGTACTGAATACATGAGGATCGGGTTTGACTGGCAGTGTGATTTTAAAAAAATCACATTCACTTAAACATTCTGTACATTCCTTTAATAACACAATGGTTTTATGGGCTTGAAGAAGTACAAAGCTTCTTTGACCTGTGTATGCAGTGAGCAGTTTTAAAAACATTTTCCATATCATGCATTGTTTAAAGGTGGTAGAAGCTTCCTGATACATTCTGATTGCCTCTGGCTCCATCTATCACAGATTTACGCATCCCCATCTCAGTTAGTCACCTATTATTGCAACCAATATCAATGAAGCCAATGGTTTTGGTCATGGCTTTTGAGCATGGCTTTCTTCTCCCCTCTCTCTTTCTCTGTAGTGCTAATTAATATGAGAGTGGGTTTGCTCCTGTGAGTCTGCAGTTTGGAGAGTAATGAATGTCAGAACAATTAAAGTGGGAATTAGTTGAGGCAGGAGCAGACTGGCAACCAGCTCAAGATCTTTCAAAAGGTGTGGTCTGCACTCGCAAAGTTGAAATGAAACCTGCATCACTGGGTGAGGTCGATGTTTAGAATGGGCTAGAATGTCAATACAGCTGAGCGTGTCGATGTAGAGCTGATTGCCGAAGCTTGTGTGTGTGCTCAGTGGATAGGTGTGACATTAAGGCAGTGAGAAGAGATGGAGAGGTTCTGATTGGCAGCGTGATGCCTATGAGACTGACCCAGGTCCACCTCATAGATGCCCTGGAACCAATTTGCTGCTGCTGTGTGCGTGTGTGTGTGTGCATGTGTGTGCGTATGTGTGCGCTTGTGTGTTTTTATTCTCTGCAGAAAGGCTGTCACCACGGAGATAGGGGTGATCAGCTGAAGGCTAGTCTATTGCTGCAGTTGTCAGCCGTATTCTCAGCAAAGTGCCAAGCAGAGAGTGTCTATGTGTATTTGTGTGTCCTCCAGCATTATGCTTTTACACAAAATAGGTTTTATATCTTGAAGCATTTAGATGCTGCACAGACATTTATAAGTGATGGCGCTCAAAATAAAAGACCATATTGTTTTAACCACTTCTAAAATTACAATTTAAGTCACATAGTGGTAAATTTTTGGTTGTATTGTTCCAGTCATATCAGTGATAAAAGAACTGACAGCAGGTCTGATAAAATAAAAATAGTGTTGTACAGTTGTTTAACAAATTGTGTGATATTGTTGCTATTGCACTGCATCTGCTTTTTTTTCATTGAAATTGCCAATATGGTTCCATATAAAACCAAAACAGCTGTTTACAATGTCTGTGTATGTGCATTATTACACTACTGTTACACTTATATTACAAAAGTGGAATAAACCCTACAGAAAAGATAATTAAATCGTTAATGTATGACAATTAATCGTCAGCCAAAATTTCATAATTGTGACAGGCCTACTTATAAATGTTTCGCTAAATTTTCAAGATGCCACATTGTAATGGTACTGCAATGACATAAGAAAAACAATGGCATAAATAGCTCACATCTAAAATGTTCCCATTTTTACATCTTTCGCTAAAATAATGCATTTGACAAAAAGTACAAATATGGCCTAACCCAGCTGAGGTGTGTATACATATGTATTCTCAGACTACCAGACCTGTTGCTAAGCCAGACTAAGAGAGGCAGCGCCAAGACTAATACTGAATTTAAGAGGAGCAGGAGACACAATGGGTTTAATAATGAAGAGGAGCTGGTAGCAGATCAGGCTCAAAGGTCAGCCCTGTTAGCAAAGAGCACATTTCACAGTAAAATGCTTAACTGCTCCATTGCTAGTCTGTCTTTAGGGGTAATGCCACAAAACAGATGTCCTCCAGACATTATTAACAAGCTAGGGTGAGGGCACAGAATGTCCAAAATGAAAAGGCAGTAGAATAAATAAAATAACTCTAGCCATCAACTTAAGTTGAATAAAGGTTTGCATTGTAATGACTATAGACCCCAATTTAACTCTATAGCTTTACAGTGAGCTGCTGTAGGCTGTAAGGGTACACTACTTGTAATTGCTCTTCATTATTTTATACATATAGTATTTAGTCTCTCATGTAGTTTTGATAATATGCAATTAATATGGATTTCAATTATCGCATGCCATTTAAGCTTTGGTTACAGATGATTGTGGAAAGATATCTCTAAAAATATTTCATGTATGGTTTAGTATACAGTATTTTCAACCAGATAAGCAGATTTAGCAAATGTTTCATGCCGTCATCATATTACAAACACTAATCAAGGATATTTACCTAGACATCACAATTCAATGCATTTACTGTGGGTGAAACCTGTTTGGAGTCCAATTGGAGTCAAAAGAAAATATTTGCAAAAATAAAACCGAGTTGCAAAAAATATTTACACATTGCAAACGAAACCAGCACTTTTTTTCTTGCAGCAATTTTTTTGCAAATCATTTTTTCGTCTTTGTGATATGTACAGACGGGTGACAAATTAAAGGAAAAACCTGAATAAATGAGTGCATCCATATGCTATGGCCTTTGCAGTCACCAGATCTCAACCCAATTGAACACCTATGGGAGATTTTGGACCGACGTGTAAGACAGCGCTCTCCACCATCATCATCAAAACACCCACTGAGGGAATATCTTTTGGAAGAATGGTGTTCCATTCCTTCAGTACAGTTCTGCAGACTAGTGACAGATTAAAGGAAAAAACAACATAAAGTGTCTTAAGGTGTATCACTTTGGCATAGATTCTACAAGTCTCTGAAACTGTACTGGAGAGATGGAGTACCATTCCATTAGGATAAAAATGTTTCATTATAGGATAAAGGTGATTAGTCAGAATAACTTTGTATTGTTTTGCAGTGACCCTTCCCTCTAAGGGGACAAGTGGACACAGCATAGCAGAGCCACCAAACCCCCTCACTGTAGGGGTCAAGCATTCAGGCATGTACCGTTCTCTTGGTGTTCACAACACATGCACTCGCCCACTTGTTGGGAATATGGTGTCGGATGACTCATCTGACCATATCACTTTTTTCCCACATCTCTGTAGACCAGTGCCGATGGTTTTTGCACCACTGAACTCTCAAAAGTGCAATATAATATCCCTTATTTCCATTTCTTTACCTCTTATATCAGCTGTTTGGTCATGTCTCTTCATTAGTCCCAGAGGGAGCAGTGGTGTCATAGAAAAATGGGGAGGTTTTATTTTTAATGAGAAGACCTTAGATCGATACCCTGCACCTGCAGCTAGCAGTGGCTGAAAAAAACAACACAAAAAGCATAACCATTTAACCATTCCCAGTTTTGGTTGCCAGCGACCTGCCCTGGAAAATGATACCATGACACAACAGGGATATTATTGTCTCCACTCTGCCTAAAATGTATTTCTTCATGGGCCTCTTGGAGCTTGTAACGTAAGACCGTGGGATAAGGGAAAAGACAGAAGGAGAGAGCACGGTGGAGGAGGAAGCAGTAAAAAGACAGGGATAGACGAAGTAGGGGGGATGGGAAAAAATTAACCGGCAACTGATTTAGCATAGGTTTTGTTGCCACCTCCTTCTGTGCATATCAAGTCATATTAGCAGGGCTGCAGTAGAAATGCGCAAGTGTGGAGGCGTAGCAGGACTGGGGTGAGGGGGAGGCTTTAAATGTATTTAATAAACCGTACCCTATTTTTAAGTGGCGTGCCGAAACCGCTGCTTTGATCAACTGTGCTACTCCAGCAAATACTTTACTTAGATGCATGAGTTCAGGTAAGCTGCTATGAAAAGTGCCGCGTGGAGGCAGAAGAGACAGAGCAGGAGGCTGAAACAGGGAGACATAAATGCCGTCTCAAATCATGCAGAAAATGATAAAAGCTGTCCACATTTCAAAGCTTATAAGTCACACTGTCTGCAAAGATCCGTCCCAGCTCTAGCTGCCTGCTTCTATCAGGTGATGTAATGTGTGAGAATTGATGTTGAAGTGACACATAGGCCAATTTGCATTCACATTTTATTAATGATGTCACTAGTAGGCTACAGCTGGCTGGCATACTGCTCTGGTCTCTGATAGGATTTAGATCACTGAAAATGAACACAAAAATGCAGATGATGACGATTGTTGGGGCTTATAATGATGAACCCCCTGTTAGCTTCATATACAGTTTCTTGTTAGAATCATAGATAAAAATGATAGGTCAGTAAACTGTCCTTCCTGAGCAAAATTGCCTCTTGTCATAGTCAATGCACATTGATTGCGGTTACGATGTGGGCCGAGCTGGAGGATGGGAATTTGTCTATGAGGGCTATTGGGTGGATGTGCTGCATTCTCTGCTATGTGTCAGTGTAACAGAGTAAATTACAGATTAACAATAATAGATGGGAGATGGTAGCACAGTGACTCACATGCCGGAGCTCTCCAACTCTCTCCCCTATTCTCCCTGTCCACCTCTGTCAATAGGAGGATGGCTTCATTATTCTGTAAATAGAAAATGCTCTCTATGGCAAAATTAAACACAGAGATTTGTCAAGACAGAGATGATAATCATATGTTCTAGACTTCTCCAAACTCAGCTCTTAACCCCTTAAACTCCCAGGACCCACTGCATTCCTCACTCTCATACCTACACCTTTCCAATTAGTCTTACTGTAGTTACTGAATAATATGCCTTATAATGAATAACCGAATAATAAGCTGAAAGTTTAAGAGTTAACATTAACCACATGATGTACTAATATCGCTATTACCTTTTCTCCCCACAGATCCATCAGTCCACCATAGGCAGAAGACAGTGGTGTCTGATATCTGCTTCCAGACAGACATGTCAAGCCTCATGGACTTTGGCACGCCAGACACCTCGCTGGACAAAGGTAAGACGTTACTCAAGCTGCTGTGTTTCATGGGTAAAAATCAAAGAACAAATTCCAAGCTATTTGGTTTTCTAAGCATTCATGTGACATCTAGCACTAGAAAGTTATGATGTTCTAACTGAAGGCTTCATGGCAGGCAAAGATTGCAGGTTTTGTTCTTGCATGTTAATTCTGCACCAGTGCGTGTGCTATAAGACAAAAGTGGTTTCATTTAGTACCTCAAAGGAAAATCTGTGCTAGTAATCTAAAGTTACCAAGCTTGCAAAGACATTATTGTAATGTGCATTGATCATACCAGACACTAAGGAGGATCTATAAGTCTTGTTTCAGGCATCCCATTTTCTACCCATAATGGCTCTATTACTCGCTATTGCTTTTCCTCTGAAGCTCCCAACACTGTCGTTCTCAATCATAATTGTTTATCTCTTTATCAAGCCAATAGCAAATATCCCCAAGGGAACCCCCTCTAAGTACTCTTAAAGAAGTGCTCTTTATTTCAACCAATTCTGTGTATAATGCACTTAGAATGTACTTATTCTATTCTATTCACCTCAATTCTACTGTTTTATTCTATTCTATTCACCTCAATTCTTCAATTCTATTCACCTCAGTTCTACTATTTTATTCTATTCTATTCACCTCAATTCTACTATTTTATTCTATTCATCTCAATTCTACTATTCTATTCTATTCGCCCCTATTCTGCTTTCTTCTTATGGTGCATTTAAATGGAACTCTGGAATTCATGTTTTCGATATACTTACTGTTCAAGTAGTTAAAGTCATGAGAACACTTGCTAGGCACCTGGAAAACAGGGGCACTAGCTAGTTAATGACTGATTCTACCAAGCTAGCTAGCATGTAGCCAATAAGTATTTTATGCAGACAATGTAAAGGCAGTGTTAGTGAAGCAAGACAAATTGAATAAACTGACACTGACTAAAATGGCACTGTAATTACACTTAGCATTGACCACAAACCAAACTTCAGTGATTTCCACTATATTGAGAAATGGCAACATTACGTCACAACTCCTGAACTTTCTTTTATCAGAAAATGTTGCCTTCTGGGTAATGAATTCCACAATTAATTCCTTCTCGTAAACATGGTGAACACACAACCCGACCGTATTCCAGCTTTGCATTACACAGTTTAGAAAGATATGGCTCCAGATGCTACTATGCAGCCAAGAGTTTTAGCACTGATGGTGAGTGACAGCTGGAGGCTGCAGCATGATTTTGTTTACTTTTCTCATTCACTGGCCTGGACCAGGCCTCAGCTAATGGCATATGAAACCAGACTCCCTGCTGAGATGTGGGCACATTCACTCTGGCAACAGACAAGTGCTCTCTGTCAAATCGTCTCTGATACCCATATGAGCTTTTGATTTAGAAAGATTTTAGTCTACAAATAGTCTCTCACATGTGAGTTTGTGTGTATGTGTACTAAAAGGCTTTGTTAGGAACTGAGAAACCTAAGTGGCTCATCTGCTGCACACCCAGATGGGGTCAGAACCTCGGTAGACAGGCAGCTCAGTCTGAGAGGTGAATGAAAAGCACTGATTAATCAGAGCTAAAAAGCATTAAAGCTCGGTATCTGAGGCTAACCATGAGCTGCAGGCTAAAGCCCCTGCCGGGAGCCATGAGTGAGCCACAACCAGCACTGATTCTATCTGAAGGTTTCCACACAGATCTGGCCCTTAATCTGACAACACGTCTCACGTGTTGCTGTGCAAAGCCTGGTACTAGCAACTTCGCAGCCTGATGTGGAGGAAGAGTGCCATCGAGACAGAGATAGAAGGAGAGTGCTGGGGGGTTGGAGAGGAGCTTGAGTGAGAAAGCCATGGAGCGGGAGAGCGAATGGGTGACAGTGGTAATAAGGGTGTAAGAGGATGAGAAGGGTGTAAGCAACGAGTCGTCAGCAGTGCTCAAAGAGTCATTGGACCCCAGCTGCTAGCTCTTGAGGAAATCGACAACACCTGCTGCCTCCGCAGAGCTACCACCATCTCCAGGGATCCAACTCACCTCTGCCACAACCTCTTCACTCTCCTGCCCTCTGGTAGGCGCTTCAGGTGTATGAAAGCCCGCACTACCAGACTGAGTAAAAGATTCTACTCCAGAGCCATCAATCTTCTGAACCAGGCGACCAGCAAATCCTCTTAGATCAACCCCACCTACACCTTCACCATCTATCTGGCTGGACTGGATATCTGCTCCTACATACCTCGTGCACACCTATTCATGCATGATGAATAGGTTACATATATACTCTATGACAATGCTAACCCACCATACTGACCTGTGTCACTGAACTGACCCTGGCACCTTGTCAGGCTGCTAATATTGCACTACATCTTTTGCACTAGTCACCCTGATTATATTTATATATATATATATATATATATATATATATACATATATACTGTATGTGCTTGCACAACATATTTGCACATTACTGTCATAACCACACGGGGCCGTGATAGGTCCTAAGCTATT
>JAOUQW010028879.1:0-10456 GCA_028565825.1 Olivaichthys viedmensis
GGCAAAAACCTCCATCTACCCCACAGCAGTTAACATCTAAATGACCAATGAAAAGCTGATAAATCACACCGTCAATTACGGATTTATTGTGTACGATTAATGATATGAAAAAGTGTTTTATTGTGTTCCTGAAAAATTGGAATTTTGGAGATACATGTTTTTCATTGGACAGCGACGATATGCATTTGAGGGAGGATTGCACAAAAAAGGGTGGAGAAATGTGAATTGAGGCTGATTACATATTCCATTTAATTTACTTAAGTTTGGGCAATTATCGGCGTCCAGTCAGTGTTGCCAGGTGCCTGATTTTCCCGCAAATTTGGGCTACATTTGAACTGCCAGTGCAGGTTAAGTTTTTTTGTCCGCAGATTGGGAGTTTTTCATACGTTAGATTAAATATATCTATATAATAAATAAAACATGCATAGCAACCAATAGCAAGGTTTTTCCTGTCATATACCCCCCGTCTTAATCCCCTTCTCAACATTAGCACTGTATGTTGCCGTACGAGTGTATTTGTGCCAATGAATTGGTCTTCTCATGGATCATTCTCATAGATCGTATTGATTTATGACAATATACTGTATGTAATAATATAATACTAATTTAGGACCTTGGTGAAATAACTATTCAGGGAAACTACGTGTTTATCATTGGGTCGCCTTTGTTAAGCAGATCTGGCAACCCTGGTCATACAACAGCCTCCTGACGGCCAGCATGTTGAATCCACTGTTATATCGGCTAAAGTAAATCCACATCTATTAACTGCTTTAATTCAGCACGTCTTAAACTCTTACAGCTGTGTCCTCTGTGCTTACGTCCTTCAGAGTTTATTCTTACAAGGTAACTCCGCTGTCATGTGCACGCCGCCTTGCAAGGTGTGTATGACTGCGCGTGTCGGTTGCCATGGCAACGGCCGCCATTGGACATGTGCGCAATGTTTGTTTAGTGTTTATTTCCTGTCTTCTATCAGTGTAAGTGTATCACCTGTTTCCTCAGCTGTGTCTCGTTCGTATCCCTGATTTATGTTGGTATTTAAATCCCGTGTGTTTCTGAGTCCGTTGTCTTCAGTTGTAAATGTCATGTTCCCTGTTTCTGCGTTCCTTTGTGTTTGATGTTAGTATTAGTGTTTAATAAATGTTATTAAGTGGCTTCACGCTTGTGTCCGCCTCCTGTCTACAGCGTGACAGAACTGAAGACCTAAAAAATGGATCCAGCGAGTCGCTCTCCGTTCCATTCCTCAAGCCTCCCAGGAGAGGAGGCGAACCCAGTAATTTTTTTAGGGGGGCTAACGGACATCACAGAGGGCGTCGCCCAGTTAATTGATGCCACAGAGGGCGTTGCCCAGTTCACTGACGCCGGAGAGAGCGTCGCCCAGTTCCTTGACGCCGCATGAGGTGTCGCCCAGTTCTCTGACATCACAGAGGGCGTCGCCCAGTTCCCTAATGCCACAGAGGGCATTTCCCAGTTCCCTGCACTGCTGGTGGCCAACGCCATGGTCGCCCTTGGATCGCCAGAGGCCAGCGCCATGGTCGTCCCTGCACTGCCGGAGGCCAGCGTTGTGATCGTTCCTGCACCGCCAGAGGCTAGCGCCGTGGTCGTCCCTGCACCGCCGGAGGCCAGTGCCGTTGTCGTCCTTGCACTATTGGAAGCCAGCGCCATGGTCATTTCTGCACCACCGGAGGCCAGAGCCAGGGTCGTCCCTGCACCGCCGCCCACCTTAGCGGACAAGGTCATCGCTCCGCTGCCCGCCTTTGCGGATGAGGCCTTTGCTCCGCTGCACGCCTGCGTGGACGAGGTCATCGCTCCACCCCCTGAATTCACGGAGGAAGTCGCTCCGTTCCCGCCGCCAGTTGGTGTCTGTGCTCCACTACCTGGCTTCGCTGGGGAGGACTGTCTATCCCCCATGCAATACCAGCCTCCGATCGCTTACTCGGACAAGGACGTTGAGTCCAAGGGTCTGGGGCCCTCCCTTTGGAGTATGTGCACATCAGGAGTCGCACGTTAGAGGGGAGGTTCTGTCACGTGCATGCCTGCGCATGCCAGTTGCCATGGCAAAGGCTGCCATTGGACGTGTGTGCAATGTTTGTTTAGTGTTTATTTCCTGTCTCCGCCCTGTCTTGTCAGTGTAAGTGACATGTTTCCTCAGCTGTGTCTCGTTCATATCCCTGATTTATGTTGGTATTTAAATCCCGTGTGTCCGTTGTCTTCAGTTGTAAATGTCATGTTGCCTGTTTCTGTGTGTCGGTGTTTCTTTGTGTTTGATGTTAGTAGAGGTGTTTAATAAATGTTAAGTGGCTTCGCGCTTGTGTCTGCCTCCCGTCTACAGCGTGACATAGTGGGATTGGATTGTTGACGACTTGACATGACCCTGGACTAAAATTGGCCTCATTATGGTTAATTTGTGATCTCATCTAGAAAAAAAAAGAAAAAAAACGTGCACATGATTTTATGGGTAGACTGAACAAACAACTTAGCTGAGTTTAAGTAGGTGGAGCTCATCTAGATCTCCATCTCTATGGATAAAGATTTTTAATTAAAGTGTAAGAATGGTGATGTGATACATATTGCCATTGCCATCCATTCATGGCATTATTGTAAGAGGACTATTGCACATATATTTTTCATGTTTTTCTTTCATATGGGTCTATCCAAAAGAGACTACATGAACTAGGGTTAGGGTTAACCCTTAAATTAATTTGTGCACATATTTTCATTAGATTAGGGCAAACATAAAAACTTGAAATAGCAAACTCAGCTTGAATAAAGAAGCTAAATCTTGTGCAAGCATTAGTATCCTGTAGCCACATTACTAAATTGTGTGCATGTCTTACTACATTCTGGGCAAGGAAAAAAAGGCCTCTCCAGACCTCCATACAATTCTCATTATTCAATCGCTGACTAATTATGGTTTCAGGTCTTTAGAGCGTTCAGTTATCTCAGGCAACTCAATCCAGATATACCAATCCAGTTCTTAGGTGCATTCAAAGAACCAAATTAGCTCATTGAAATTATTGTTATAGTTAATCTGGCTTACGTCATCTTATCTTGGATTTGTTAAGCGAGGTACGAAGAACGGGGCCCTGGTTTATTTTTCTGGGAGATTAGTATAGGGAACAGATTAAGCAGCATAATCAATAGGGAAAACCAATAATTTAGCATATAGTATTGGTACAATGGCTCCCCATTTTGATAAAGAACCAAGAGACATTTGATCATAGAGGAGTGTATCACAACAATGGGTTGCTTAACTATTTGTGCCAGAGTTAGATTACAGGATGTCACAATTAATTATTCTGAAGGAATTTGGTAAAGCACACCATAGAAACACCTAACATGCACACTTGTAGAAACATATAACCAATGTGTCATGCTTCACATGAGCAAATGACACATGAGCAAAGCCGCTGAGGAACATCTTTTTATTTTTTAACATTAAACAGGAAACATACAGGCATGATCAAACACACTCTACACGCAACATTACATGGACATCGACTGACACAGAACACTGAAACACTTGGGATCTAAATACTTTCACTAACTAGGGAGACAAACAGGAAACAGGTGGATGCACTTGACCGAACTAGACAGAGCAGGACTTAGACAGACACATAACACAGTCCGGGTAATTGAATGTGGCGTGTGTTTCCGTAGCGAACTCCCTCACCTCAGCGAGGCGGCATGCTTGTGACATAACCCCCCCCAAATGTGCATTTCCAACGTGAAAGCCCCGGCACCCAAAAGGGTAGGGGCCCGGGCCCGTGGGCCCAACGTCCAAGTCCAGGTGGTAGCACGGGGGCCAGCCTCGCAACGGGGACCGGCCGACCTCCCCAGCGCTGCCAGGGAGTGGAGCAACGACCTCAGTCCCGCAGGCGCACGGAGGAGCAATGACATCCTTGGCGGGGGCAGGAGGCAGGACGACATCTTTGTCCCCGACGCCCAGGGCTGGAGCTAACTCCTCATTGGCCTCTGGTGGTGTGGGGATGACCATACCGTTGGCACCTGGTGGCGCTCTGCCCGAGATGGTCTATCGTGGTCCATCGTCGGACGCCGTCTGCAGTGTTGTGGACCTGGGCCATGCCCTCTGCAACGTCAGGGATCTGGGGCACACCCTCTGCTGCGTCAGGGACCTGGGCCACGCCCTCTGCGGTGTCAGGGACTTGGGGCACGCCCTCTGTAGCGTACTAGATTAAGCGCCGTGGATATCGGCATGGAGCCATGACCGGGGGGCGACAGGCTTAGAGGCATGGTGGGAGGGGCACGCTGCGGTCACGGCGAGGCGGTCACGGGAGGCGGCGTGCACATGACACAATGCATATTTCACATACCTTACCAATAACAACTGTCAAAATTACTGTGTTTACAAGCAAATAATCAAGAGCAATGCATGTTGGATAGATGCCCATGCAGCTTTCCTGAGGTCACAAAAATATATAATTGTACAATATATACATTACATTCTGAAACTGCTCAAATTATCTGTACACATTAGCACTATAGCAGGAAAACAAAGTAAAGCAGTAAAAAATACCATAACAAATTATCATAATCACCAGGTCTTACAATTACATCAATAACATACAGTATAACCTCAAAGTAAAAATGCTGAGATGTCAAGATTAATAATTGAAAAAACAAAAGACAAACAAACAAAAAAACAGTAAGATGCCATCATTTCCATAGAGGCCCACATGACCTCAACTGCTATATAAAACTCTCTACCCCATCTTTACCACAGAGCAGGCTAGAGACCAACAGAAAGAGAGAGAGAGAAAGGTAGAGAAGCAGAGAGAGAGAAAGATGTGGCCTGTTTCATATTTGTATCTGTGCATAGCTTGGAGCTTATCAGTGCCCCTATCCTTTTCCACACCTCCAGCCCCTTCCAGCTTGGCCGTAGACTCAGGATCCTGTTGGCTGCGAGGACATTTCAAGCTAAACGGGATGCGCCAGGATGGGGACCTGATTCTGGGAGGTCTATTCGAGGTCCACTTTCTCACTGTGTTTCCAGAGTTGAGCTTCACAAGTGAGCCGGAGCAACCCTATTGTGAACAGTGAGTGGCCACTGACTAGGTTCGACAAAGGAGAACAATGAGAGAGAAAGGAGAAGAGGAACCATAATAAATAGACAATTTAATTTATTGAGTGAATTAATTAGATAAAAATATGCTAATATGTTTGTTTTCAATGACTGATCTATTGTCAAAAGTAATTGACAGTGCATCATCTTGCCCTTGCATACTGTTGTACAGCTGCTGTACACCTAACTTAATGTGTATTTCTAAAAAGCATACATTGCCTCTGCTTACACAAGGAAAAATATTTTACAGCACAATATGATTGTGTAATTCATTGAATACACCTATCCTATCAGATTTACTTGTCTATCAGTACTTGTTTACTTACATGAACTATCTCTTTGTCTCTGATATTGCCTCAGGTTTGACATGGCAAGCTTCCAGCAGGCACAGACCATGGTTTTTGCTATTGATGAGATCAATAGAAATTCCAACCTGCTTCCCAACATCACCCTGGGCTACTATCTGTATGATAACTGTGTGAAGCTTGCTGTGGCATTTCGGGCAGCCACAGCCCTGATCAGTGGAACCGACGAAACTGCCTCCAGCCTGGACTGCACAAATTCTCCCCCGGTGATTGGGATAGTGGGGGACCCAGGATCCACTCATTCTATTGCTATCTCTAGTGTGCTGGGGTTGTTTCGAATGCCCATGGTACAGATTCAGGAAAAGTTCAGTTTGCTTGTAGGAAACTAACGAAAAATGTAGCTTGTGTTTTTATATCTGTGTTTTTCTTAAAATTAGTCTTGTACTGATTATGTGAGAATAGATTTATTCTAATCATATAAAGTAACTACATTACTAAAGTTCTCTCCTTTCCTTCTCCCCTTTCCTCATGCCGTATCTTTCGCTCTCTCTCATGTTCTATGTTACATTTTCTCATGTCCTCTGTTCCTTTTTTTGCACATACCCTATCTCTTACTCCTTCTCTCTTTCTTTCTCCATCAGGTGAGCTACTTTGCCACTTGCTCCTGTCTCAGTGACCGACATCAGTACCCCTCCTTTTTTAGGACTATCCCTAGTGATGCCTTCCAGGTGCGTGCCATCGTCCAAATCCTGAAACGCTTCGGCTGGACCTGGGTGGGCCTGGTGTACAGCAACGATGACTACGGTCTCTACGCTGCCCACTCCTTTCACCAGGACGTGCAAGAAAAGCTGGCTGGCTGTGTGGCCTACTCTGAGATCCTGCCACGGGACAACAACCGCAGGGATGTGGCACGCATTGTAGGAGTGATCAAAGCCTCCACAGCCAAGGTGGTGGTTGTGATCTCCACAGAGGCCTATTTGTTGCCACTAATGGATGAAGTGTCCCTGAGAAATGTAACTGGAAGGCAGTGGATTGCTAGCGAGGCTTGGGCTACCTCGCCCGTCTTCCTCACACCACACCTGCTACCATTCCTTGGGGGAACGCTAGGTATCGCCATCCGTCGTGGGGAGATCACAGGGCTTCGTGACTTCCTGCTGCGCCTGCGCCCTGACATGGAACCCACAAACAACATGGTGCGGATTTTCTGGGAGGAGATATTCGGGTGCAGGTTTGATTTAGGAGGCATGCAGACTGCCAGAGAAGAGGAGAGAAAGTTGTGCACAGGGGAAGAAGATCTGAGCAGCATGAATACAGCATACACCGACATGTCTGAACTTAGGGCTTCCTATAATGTATATAAGGCAGTTTATGCAATAGCTCACGCCCTGCATGACCTGACGCAGTGTCAGGAGGGTAAAGGGCCCTTTAGTGGTCACAGCTGTGCCAGCATACCTACCCTGCAGCCCTGGCAGGTGAAACTGACAGACACACACACGCTTACTGAAATGCTGCACACATTGAAGTTAGAAGAAACTTATGCATATATAGTTTTATATGCATGCTTTTACAGTCCACCATCAGGAATAAACAGATCCATAGACATACCATGACTAGCTAGGTATTTACTCTGTATTTTAGAATATAGTGGATGTTTATTATTTAAAAAGCCCTTGTTGGTCCGGTACTAAAAGACCTTATGTTAGTTTTCCTACTAGAAAGTAAGCTAATTTGTAATGTTTATAGTAACTCACAGTTAAGGATATCTTTCAATCCTAAAACGCTTATGTGTTTCCAGTGGGTCCCTGTGTGAATCATCATCCTACAAAGAAATAAGATTATATTGTAGGTAAAATATTCAGGTCAGTCACAGATATGTTTAACATCTGTCCTCTCTGCCTGTCCCGTCTCTTTTAACTACTTGTGCAGGTTGTCCATTACCTGCAGAAAGTGAATTTCACCACTGGTTTTGGGGACCGCGTATCCTTTGACAAGAATGGCGACCCCTTGGCTATCTATGATGTCATGAACTGGCAGCCAAAGCCAGATGGGTTGATTAGGGTCCATACGGTCGGTGTGGTGGATGAAGCTGCACAGGCAGACCATGTGCTTACATTAGACGAGGATGCTCTGTTCTGGAACTTTGAGACAAAGAAAGTAAATGCCATTCATTCAAATCAAATAGAACATATACTGTGTTAGAGGACCGGCTGATAGAACCGGCTTATATGTCAAACTTTTCCTTATTAATTTTTTCTTTGTGATCAGTGTGTTTTTGAAAAAATGTCATTAAGGACATGTATGCAGATGGATATCACTAATAATAAACCTACAATATACATAGAGCAGAGGTAATACACTGCTGAACTGATAAATCCGGATTCTACATTCCTCAGCCACCCATATCTGTGTGCAGTGAAAGTTGCCCCCGGGGCACCAGGAGAGCCAGGAAGAAAGGCATGCCCATCTGCTGCTTTGACTGTCTGCCCTGTGCAGATGGAGAGATCAGCAATACAACAGGTGAACTTGTCCTTTATGTTTTATAAATGACAGAGCATAGCATTAAAACGTGTATTATTTATTTTTGCATAATTTGCACTGTCACTGAAGTGCCTTCTTTCTCTCCATTTCTCTGACTCTCCTCCGATAACCTCGCCCCATCCTCTGTCTCTCTCATGCTTTCTTATGAATCTTTTTCACTGTCCCGCTCTTCTGTCTTGCCATCATTTCCTCTCTATTTCTCTCTCAGACTCAAATGAGTGCACCCCATGCCCTGAAGAGTTCTGGTCCAGCCCAGAGAAGGACCGCTGTGTCCCTAAGGAGGTGGAGTTCCTGTCCTACGAAGAGCCACTGGGCATCTCCCTAACAACAGCCTCTTTGTTCGGCTCCTGCTTCTGCACTGGGGTTCTAGGTGTGTTTGTGCATCACCGCCACACCCCTGTGGTCCGGGCCAACAACTCTGAGCTGAGTTTCCTGTTGCTCCTGTCACTCAAACTGTGCTTTCTGTGTGTGCTGCTGTTCATTGGCCAGCCCCGGCTGTGGACATGCCAGTTGAGGCATGTGGCATTTGGTATCAGCTTTGTATTGAGCATCTCCAGCATCTTGGTCAAGACCATGGTGGTGGTGGCTGTGTTTAAGTCCTCTCGGCCAGAAGGCCATAATGCTATGAAGTGGTTCGGGGTGGCTCAACAGAGAGGCACAGTGATGGTCCTCACAGGCCTCCAGGTGGTTATATGTACAGTCTGGCTGGCTACAGCATCTCCCACACCCCACAAAAACACTCTCTACATCAGCTCTAAGATAGTCTATGAGTGTGCTGTGGGTTCTCTGATAGGGTTTGCAACTCTATTAGGCTACATAGGCTTGCTGGCTGCTCTGAGCTTCCTGCTGGCCTTCTTGGCAAGGAACCTTCCAGATAACTTTAATGAGGCCAAATTCATCACCTTCAGCATGCTGATCTTTTGTGCAGTGTGGATCACCTTTGTACCAGCGTATGTCAGCTCTCCAGGGAAGTATTCTGTGGCTGTAGAGATCTTTGCTATCTTGGCATCTAGTTTTGGACTGCTCGTGGCCATATTTGCCCCAAAATGCTACATTATTCTTTTGCACCCTGAGCGGAACACCAAAAAGGCCATCATGGGTCGAGCACCACAAAAGAAATAGCGATAGAATATTTATTGTAGAATAGTTGTATGACTTACGTAAAGATGCATGAATCACTATGTGTTAGATATTGTGTATGATTTTCAGAAGCATGGCTATTCATCCATGCTCCTGATAATCTATGGAGGCCCAGATCTGCCAAAATGAAAAACTGAATACACTAATAAACAAAACTTCTTTTTTTTAATCAGAAGATGAAGCATGTATTATTTCTTTCGGCTTTCACAGAAACACAATGTCACTCATAATGTCAAAAACACAAGAGATTTCTGACAGAGAAATGTTCATTTTGGACAATTCATTTTAGATTTCATACCTAACCTTCTTCAGGTTTTGCTCTTATAAGGCACACAATGAAAAAGAAAAATAGGAGAAGAGGGGAGATTTTACAGAGACTGAACATAATAAATAACACAATTTCCCAGGCAAATACCCTGCTGATAAACACCCAGTCCCTGAGGTGAAAGACAGGTGAACTGACAGCAAATCATAGGTATCTGTACAAATAATAGAATTCTTGCATGTTGGCATTTAGACCTTGTGGGCTGCGTCAGTCATATAATAATAGGAGCAGGGGGTGTTTTTTTCCCCACATTCAGGGGGTGTTTTTTTTCCCACATTCAGGCATAGCAATGATCTAAAACAAACTTAATCTAAAACAATGATTTTCATGCTGTAGGCTGCAGCCCCTTAGTGGGCTGTGATGGCACAACAGGGGTCATCAGAATTTGAGTCAAAAAGATTAAAATTATCAGATCATTTAAGCCAGTTGATATGTTGATTGTTAAGTGATATTCAGACATACATGATAAATCTTCTATTCTATTAGCTTTTATTCTCTGAACACTACTCACCTACTCACCAACTACTAATTTTCGATATTGACATTCACAGCTGATCTTTCAGACATTTCTTGTAATGGTTGTAAGGGAATCTGTAGAGCGAATAAAGCTGAGCAATGAATTCCAAAATCGTGAAATCACAAGTGAAAAGAGTCTGATTTAACGCGTAAACAGGCATCACCAGGCGCAATTTGCTTGCAGACAAGAGTGATCGGAATGGAACATAGTCCCTATTGAGTGACTAACTACAGGTAGGTTAAATTCCATTAGCTACTCCAAAGTCAAGCATCAAGGAGTTGTACTTGATGCGAGTAGCTACAGATCACTGGAATGTGATTTAGCCACAGTAAACAATTGATTAATTATTTCCTGTTAGCGAAAGGCTCAAAGCAATTCAATGTAGCCAAGTTAAACACTTTTTCACTCCATTTTCGATATATCGATATAGTGTATAGGCTAATGGTAATAACATAGTCTTATTCAATGCGCGCGCACACACACACACACACACACACACATACTTTCAGTCTCTGCCAAGTGGTTATACTTAAAGGAAGGATTTAATCAAT
>JAOUQW010028880.1:0-10456 GCA_028565825.1 Olivaichthys viedmensis
GTAATTTACTTTATTTCCCGAGAACCCTTGCTGTGTGTGACATGCATATTTTGATAAAATACTTATTTTTTATATATATTTTTTGAACAGAGTCATTTTGTTCTTTTAGGACTTGAAGTATAAATAATGAATACATCATGCTGCAAGTTGCGAAGGATCCGTTTGAAAATGGCTACCATGCAGGAGATGTATTATGAATAAGAGAGAGATACATTGACAGTCGGACTGATTTCCAGATACGATTGAGTTTGATAAAGTATGTTAAATTATCGGATCTGCTTTATAAGCCATAGGTGGTGTTAAACTTGACATATAAGGGTCCCAAAGACGTCAATAGGCAGATTGTCACGGGCCCCCCTCACGCTACAGGGCCCAGTGCGATTGCTCCCCCTGCACTGCCGGTAGTTATGCCACTGCCTTGTACCTTATTATTATCACTGACACACACACACTTGACAGAGTGCCTTACTCTCCTAGAAAGGCTCTGAGTCTAGAGTGACCCCCTCACCCCCTCTAATCATTGTACCCTTTTGGCTCTAAAATAGTCCCTGCGGTAAATCTTTGGTCAGATTATTCACCGTCGGTTCTTTTTGTGGCATTGGTTAATACTGCATGTGATGATCTGTATAAATTTACAACAGACATAAATCTAGTTTATCATGAAACATTTCCCAGACCAAAAAAGCGAAATCATACTGATAGCATGTGTAAATGCACATTGGTGAAAAGACACACTTTACATGCAAACATTTAGCAAAAGAGCTGTATTATGAGCATCAATGTGAACAAATATCGGAACAGCATTGGCATTTCTTCCAAAAAGAACAGTCACGTTGTTAGAATAAACAAAGATACGGCAATGGCATGAAGACTGGAATGAGCAGACTGACTGAGCAAACATTCAGAATACAGAGAAAAAAAGTGCCAACACTGTCTTAAGAATTACAGATAAATTCCCCAAATCATGCCTTTGAATGAAATAGTTGAATAAATAATTCAAATTAGTGCTTTTTTTTAAGCATAGAAACTCGAGAGGAAGCGAAGGGATTTGAAAGGTTGCATTTTGCAAGGGCTTTTACAGGATCTCATTATGAGTCTGAGGCTCCAGTATGACCCTCTGAGGCTCGTGGATGCAGGACAGCGCCTTTCGGGGGATCCTGTTCACATCGATGTAGTTGTTCTCCAGGTGAAGAGCCACCAAGGGAGACGAGTCAGTCAGACTGACTTTACACACAGACTTTACTGGAACAAAGCTGGAAAGATAATTTATGTACAGCATTACATGCATATAAATATCTGACAAAATACTTTAGCACATACATTCACTCAATGATATCATCTAAGAAAGATTTAAGTTCCAAATATGATATTGATTAAATTGTTTTTCTTTTCTAGTCTCTGGAGCTGTACAATTCGGCATGGCTCCAAATTGCAGGGCGGTGAAAACATCACAAGCAGGAGTTATGTTCTCTGTATTTGAATTCACACAATTATCAGCAGGCTGCCAAAGGAAACACATAATGTTTCTAATTAGTCTGGGGTTTTCAGTGCTTTGGGTAGGGCACAATTGCCATGACTGGGTAGAATAACTTAAAGGTAGAGACAAGCTTATGATTTTGAAATGCAATCCAGCTGCAGCAGCTGCAGGGACGCGAAAAATTCTATTGAGTAAATTTTGTGAGAGAGGGAAAGGACCAGAATAAATGGGAATAGGGCATGATGTTTTGTTGTGTCTGGCCTTCTACAATGTCACTTTTGAAGTTAGCATCATGCAATATTTAACATCTCCCTAAAGGAATAGTTCAGTGAAAAATCAAATTTACACAATTTTTCCCTTAACCCAAATGTTTGGGTTTGCTTCTCTAGTTTTGTATTGTAGCCAGTGTAGCTTAAAAGTAATGTAAGTCTATCTCACCCAAAATCTTTTCCATAAATATATGCCCACACATGGTAAATATATGCCTGAAATCACACCCAGTTCTTAAGTAATTACTCTAAGTTGATGCGGATGCTGTGATGCCTTGGACAACCAGATTTACGTTTGAAGACAGAATTGTAAAGTTATGCGGAAAACAGTAAGTTACGCAGATGACAATACAGTTCCACTCTGAATTTAAATGTGTATATAAAGACTACTCCTCTATTTTACAAATTAGTTTGTTTAAAAATGAGAGTACATAAATGACCTATGTCTTTGGAGCAAATATATGAAGATTTATGCGACAGTTTCAATTACTTATTCGCTACATTAGCTTTGTAGCTTCAGTGCAAAACGAAAGAAGAAAATTACGGACACCAAACATGTCTTGGCTAATCAACTACATTTGCCGTAAGTGGATAGTTGTGTAAATGTTTTCTTTTCGCTGAACTATTCCTGCTGATACTGCTGAGACTGGGTGATTAAAGATGGTGAGGTGGATAATTTGTGAGCTGCTCACTAGCTGTTTTAAAAGAAGGTTAGAGGAGACTAAATTTGTTCAGTTTTATAAAATAATTATGCTTATAACCTCATGCTCCATGCTACTTTATTATTACAGGTTTAATTCGCGATCAGGAATGTATTCAGTGTTAATACTATTTGTGGCACTTTTATGATTCATGTACATGAAAAACAGACCGTTGACATAAATCTAATTTATCATAAGTTTTGATTTTGCACCCTTTGCTGCACATTTGTGAAGAGGCACACTTTACAGGCAGAGCTGTAATATGAGTACTGACATCTATAAATAAAAAAGCTATACAGCCTCTTTGTAGGTTACGGTCAGAATCTTAGAGTGACGAATCTGATTGAAGGTTGCCAATAGCCTATACAGTGGTGATTCTACTCACACTCACCTGATACGATTGTGATCCAGCCGCAGCTGCTGCAGGTTCCTGAAGTGGCGAACGTTCGGTGGGACCCTCTCCAACCTGTTGTTGTCCAGGAGGAGCTCCTCCAGCGTTTTGTAGGCGCCACGGAAGGCCTTTCCCAGCAGCCCATGTTCCAGCAGCTGGTTGTGAGAGAGACGCAATGACTGGAGGCCTGGCCGCAGATGGCTCAGCGTGTCGGGAGGGATGGAGTGAATGAAGTTGTGCTGCAAAGAGAGCTGCCGCAAAACTCTGGGCAGATGAGCTGGCACCATATACAACTGGTTGTGAGACAGGTCCAGAGACACCAGCTTCCTGAGTGTGTGTGTGTAAAGACAAAACAGAATAGATTTACTATAGGCAATACGTGTGAAGATTTCAATATGTCAGACACAGTATCCTAATCACTTATAGCGCAGGTAGACCTGCAATATTCAAGCTTTGATAAAACATCCATTAAATTTCTGAAGAACTTGTTTTCTACGGTTTTCTAAAACTAACCCTTAACATTGTTTTTATAGAACACCAAGTGAAAGTATAGTCTATGGTCAGCACACAGAGGCTGCCCTTTATTTGTAAAATGATCATTCTTTGGTGATAAGAGACTAAACATGCCTAAACACACACACACACACACACACACACACCTGTGTACTGATTAGAATAGAGCTAATAGATACATAAGTGATCACCATCTTCACTAATAATATACGTTGTATGTAAGTTTCAGGCTTAAAGTAAGTTTGCCAAGACTGAACCTATGCAAAATTACAATGATGACACCATGCATGGGTCAACCAGTAGTAAAGAGAGCCTTGTAAAAATATGAATGAAGCATTATTATAGTGCTCCAAAGAGTGACACATTGTAAAAGTGGTTTTGATCTTCAGGGTTAATGGGTGCTTCTTGAGTCGGGTCTTCTGGCACCTGGATTGTGTATTTCTTCATGGATCTGCATTAGTCAGCCAAAAGCCATCCAAAATGTAGGACAGTCCAACTGAGTAGCAGAGATCCTGCCATTTCCACCATACGTCCACAGGCTCACCGGTGCCAGAGTTACACAACCAGGCTTACGCAACACTGCACGCTGGTCAGGACAACCACTGTCATGAGGCAGATTTCACCGGCTGGAGCGCTGCAGTGCATCCATGCCGGAGGCTTTATCCTGGCCCTGTTTGCTCTCTTAATTTCAGGATGTGTGAATCAGATAAAGGAGCTACAGGGAAAAAGACACTACAGTCGGATACTGCTACAGTTGCATTCTGTCAGTTTACAGTTGCGCTTTTTTTTAATAGACAACAAAAATGATGTTTCTGGTTAAAAAAAAAATTCTTTCTTATTTGTAAAGGTCTTTAACTCATATGCCCACAGCAGTTCACTTCCGGATGTCCTCTTCGGAAGGGGGACTTTATGTAACTTGTTATGAAACTGTATTGTGAGTTCTTTACCAAAGCTTAACCTTGCGAAAGGCTAGCTTGTGTTTTCAGCACAATTTTTTTGCATGTCCTCTGGTTCACCCCCTCCAAAAGACTCAACCACTGTAATTCTTGCTCATTAGCCAGAGCATAGGGCTTTCAGTCCATATACCGGAGCGTCATAACCCTCACCATCAATCAAATCCCCCTTACGCCCTGTTCCCAGCTAACCAGAAACAAATGGAGCACTCCCACTGACACAGGACCCCCTGTGTTGTTTCTCACACACAAACACTAACAAGCTGCTCGCATAACATAAACACATCGTCACCCCTGCAGAGTCCTCCGGGTCCTTCACCCCCAAGCGGCTCCAATTCCCACATCATTAGATTGAGCAGCAATACAATGCATCTGTATCGTACGTACCATTACCGCAGACATTCATTTTGACACATTTTCCTGTACTGAAAAAGATCAGGAAACCCATTTGCTCAAAACTCAATTATAATGGAAGCTTAAGGGCAATTGTTAAAACGTTTATGCACAACACATTTTGGTAGAACGCTTTTATGAATTCATCAGTCAAAGGTATTTGAAAATTAAGCTCTAAATCTGGAGCTACTTTTTCAGGAGAAAGAATTTGTGGTCTTATTGGCATGGATACCACAAAACCTTGGAGAAAGCAAAATAATTACTTTTTAATCTATTGCTCCAGTGTTGGAAAATGGGATAAAACTACATAAGAACAGCTTTGTCAGTGGGCTGTGGTGGCAGTGGTTACGGTTCTGGGATACAGATCAGAAGGTTGTGCGTTCAAGCCTTGGGACTGCCAAGCTGCCACTGTTGGGTCCTTGAGCAAGGCCCTTAACCTCCTCTGCTCCAGGGGTGCCGTATCATGGCTGACCCTGCCCTCTGACCCCTGCTCCCTAACAAGCTGGGATATGTGAAGATAAGAATTTCACTTTACTTGTATATGTGACAATAAAAGGCTTCTTTGGTAAGGCGTTCTTTTATGTCTGTTCCATCCTAATACCTTTATCGTTAGAATGTAACAGTTGTAGTTTAAAATTTGCGTTATATAGTTGCATATATTAAAATGTTTACTGACTAAATTCAACACTTGCTCTTTTTTGCTACATTATAGGTGAGTTTCGAGTTAACAGCTTTTCTGAATACAGGGAAACGTATTGAAATACTTGTGTGTGGTAATCACACATATACTACAGATGCAGTGGATAGAGATCAGGTAAAAAAGACGCTAGAGTATTCCTTTAAAGTCACTGGTCATAGATGGGTCAGTGATGAAGGAAACTCATTACATCTCTGAACAGCTTCAGATCTTATAAATATAGCATACCATAAGAAAAGACGAGTACAGCAGCGCGTGGACTTTTAAAGGAACACATTGCAAGAGCTGTTAAATGAAACCCAAAGCCAGAATGAGAGTTTATGGCCTAAGCAGTAGGCTCTATAGGAGGGGCAGGAGGCCGGGCGTTTGTAAATGTGCCTTTGGCTTTGTGAGGATGGAGGGAGACAATTTCTCTTGTATTATAGGTCCATGGATTAAACAAAGAACTGTTCTTGGGTGCACTAAAGAGTTTTTGTTTTTTTTAAAGTGCCAGAGCAGTTAATGAGGGAATGTGTAGAGATTTGACTAGGGAGAGTTGAAGGTGGTAATTAGACTGGGTTCAGGGAGCAGATTTAAGGAGCCTATTTGAACTGACAGGCGCTCACAAGCAGAGAGGAGATGAAAGCAGTGAATATCTGAATTGCAGTAGATGCTCAAATTTACACTGAGATAATACAGTGCTGTAGAGGTTGGGTAGATCAAAGGATCACTCGCACACACAAGCATCAAAAAGCTGAGAACGGCATAGTTTTGTGGCACTTACATTAAGTGAAGGTGATAGTAAAGTTGTTGAGATAAGTATAATGTACTGAAAGCCGCTAAGATTATAGATTTCTCCACTGAGAAACTCATAAAACCTGCTGTAAAAGATTACAAAAATTACAAAGCTTATATCTACTTTGAGACAATAAAGAGGGGGGATCTGAGCTCCATTTACCAAGTCATCTTTAGTATGCACTGCAGTCCTGCAGGGAAATTCACAACGGTTGGTAAAAATGAGGAAAAGATGTTGGATATGAATAATGAACAGCAAAATTGACTTGAAAAATGAGCAAGAGTGAAAAAGAAGGGGGAAAAGGGAAACGGCACAGACCTTCTAGCTTGCTGTAGTAGAAACAGCAAGCTAGAAGCAGTGATCATAAGGTTGTGTGTTCAAGCCTCGGGACTGCCAAGCTGCCACTGTTGGGCCCTTGAGCAAGGCCCTTAACGTTCTTTGCTCCAGGGGCGCTGTATCATGACCCTGTGCTCTGTTGTAAGTCGCTCTGGATAAGGGTGTCTGCTAAATGCTCTAAATGTAAATGTAGAAAGCAAACTCAGGAGAGAGCTGGATTGACTGACGTCATGGCATATTATTTAAAGAAGGGGAAAGGAAATTATACCGGCTCTAGACAGAAATCTTTGTGTGACAAATGTTTTTGAGATTATCTCTTTTGCTTACGCTGTAACATCCCCACAACCTACACACTCTCTTTATAATTTCTCTCTTCTTCTTTCTCTCCACCATTCCTCTTTTCAAGAGGGACACAATAACATACATGCGCACATGTGTATGTCCAAATGTTCTAGAGTTTCTCTAGAGCCTAACATACTATATCCTAGAAGCATCCACTCAGGAACATGCTATTTATGTATTTCTCCATATGAATCAAATCTCACGGATCCACCCTCACATAAACCACCCCATTGTGGCCAATAACCCACTCTCTGTGTCCTGCTTCATTTGGTCAAGCTTCTATGCTATTGCACAAGCAGCCTGAGGCAACCCTCCAACACACAACTCATCCTTAATTATGAATTAGCCCTTGTCTATGACGACACTGGCTGAAGGTCCCAAGCTCGTGCTAACAATCTTATCAGAAACACTCCATCTGTTTGGCAGATGAAAGAGCAGTGCTGAGTGTCCTAGATCTCGGCTCAGGGGAGTAACTGGAGCTCTTTGTGCTGTGTGATTGACCCTGGAGAGATACACATCTCCACTGCAGACTGTGACCCCTGGGTCTGTGTCTGAGCAGAGCCTGAGGCCTTTAGGCTGTCAGGACTAAAGGGTGCACCGGTACAATTACTAACCATGTAAAAATAAACGAGGCCAGCGTCAGAGTGTTATTCTGGGACACTCTGGGACACTCTCTCACTGCTGTGCGCTTATCGTAGTGATGGTGATGCCTGGTGGATGTGCGCCATCTAGTGTACTCTAACAAAAATGCAGTAAAAGAGTAAAACATATATTTTATATGTAAGTATAATTATTAAAAGTCATTTTATGTAGATGAGGGCGTTTGAGCTTTCAATGTTTCCATGTATTACCGGAGGTGGAAAGTTTTTATTTATTTATTTATTTTACTAAACGTATGCATCCTTTTGGGGGAATTGTACTTTATCTGAGTATAACTGAAAATGAATAATTGTACTCTTTCTCAATTACATTTCCAGGAGAAAAAAAAAAAAAACAAGCTTTTATTCTTTACATTTTCATTTGGTTAATGCCTCGCTCTTTTCTATTTTCCCTGAATCTGACTACGCTTTTCTTTTTCCTGTTAACTAATAATGTGCTAGTATTTCTGGCGATATCATGGCGATATCATAAAAAGGCGACACAAACCTCGCAAAGCTGACTTTCATATTTGTATTATACAATGCGCAGTCTTAACCACAGCATCCGATATGATGCTGATATGGACAAAAAGGATAGTTTTCTGGTACTGAAACTGTATAAACTGTATGTTTATAGACGTGTGAACAAATACTGCTTTGAAAATGTCATTAAACCATTTCAATTTTATGCAGCGACTCGATGTGCATAAAGTATTTTAGATGTGGTTAACAAGTGCAGCTTCTAATTTCAGCCCTGGAGCCCCTGCACTGCATATTCCCTACTCTAAAATACCTCATATGAGTGGCTAATGAATCCCTTTTTGAGCTGGAACAGGTGTGCAGAGCAAAGAAAACACAAAACTATGCCGTGCATGGGGTGCTCCAGCACTGGATTTGGGAAACACTGAACTAGTGGTCTCTGTCGTCTCACGTCATTCCCCTATGCCGTCCCCAAAATGTGTGACGTCACATGAAACGCACTTTTGATGCAATACCCAAAATATCACTTAAGCATAATTTTTCCTGTGCCTTTTACACCCCTGCCTGTTAGTGGATATGATCAAATGAAAAGGAGAACTCTTTCCAACTAGTGTATGTGTGAAATAAATGAAATAAATACTAAAAAAAAGTAATCATTCCTGTGACTGTACATGTCAAATAAACATGAGTGCTCTTACCTATTTCTTTGTCAAATTAAGAAATTTAAGCACTTCTCCCCCACTACTGTTTATGTAAAAACTGTAGCTTAAGAAATAAAAGATGCACAAGCGTAACTCACGGCAGGTCAATCCATGCTCCAGGGTAGAAACTGCTGTCACTCAGGAGGTTGTGACTCAGATCCAGGACTGCCAAGTGAATGGAGCTATTCAGAACACTGTCCTGCACCTCCACTAGCTGATTGTGTGGCATCCTCAAATCCTGTAAAAACAATCACACGCGGTGTTTGGAGGGAAGTATCATAAACTGCTATACTGACAGATAAAACATTTGCAAAACCATGGAATTGACCTCTAGAGCTGGAGGCAGTCCAGATGGGATGGAGGTGAATCGGTTGTTGTCTAATCTCAAGTGCTTGAGCATGGTAAGAGGCTGCAAGGCCGAGGGCTCAATACTGCCCTCCCACAGGATGTTTCCTGCCAGCTCTAAGAGGAGCAGGTTGGACAAACCTACAGAAAATGTAAAAGATATTCTGAGACAAAACTCACAAACAGTTCTCATATTTGTTTTGACAGTTTTGTCTACATGCTATGAAAGTTCCATTATAGACTTATTCATTTGCACTGTTCTTAGAGTTACATTATTTAGGTTTACTTGTGCATTCATTTGTGTTGCATTATAAAATATATAATATTGCTCCTTATTGCTTCCTTTTTTTAAATTAGGATTTAACCATCAGGCCAAACCTTCGAAGGTGTGGGAAAGCAGTTGATTTATTTTGTTGTCATTGATTCTCAGCTCCTCCAGAGATGCCGGCAATAGTGGGATTGTTTCCAGACCATTTCCGTCAAGAGTCAGACTTTTCAAGTTGGTCAGGTTCTGTTAAGGATAAATAGAGAGTTTGGACATTTGTGAATTACCGCAGAATACAGCTGCGGACTCAGTGTTTCACATGCTTAAACATCATCTGTTCAATCATGATGCTAATTTAATCTGCCCGTATTTCCAGGATAACCACCAAATGAGTACTCTCTGTTTTCGAGGAACTCTTGTGCTGGTGGGATATTTTAAGCTAAAGGCTTTCTTTCTAAACCCTGCCATCAGTGAAGCCCAATAGCACCCTGTCCAAGTAAAGCTACCAATCTTCCAGCCCTTGTCATTGGTGGCACATCCGGATTGGATACTGTAAAATCTGACCTCATTTCCTCCCCTTTTGAGAGCACTTGCCTCTCCATTACACAGACACTGTACTAGAGTCATTGCTCTGCAGAATGCTTAAATTTCTTACAGCTTTCCACTGGTCAGTGTGTCTCCCAGCTTTTCTGTAACATGTGTTGTCCTGGGAGGCCTGTGTGCCAAACAAATAGTTATTCTGGGAAACAAAATGAGCTCAGCTGAGAGCATATTTGGCACATAATTAGTAGTAGAGTGTTTTATATGATACTTTTCTTACAGTGTCCTCTTCTGAAAAGGCTATGGCTCTAGAAATGTGGCTGTGACACCAAAACTCTACATTGAACACCAAAAGGGACTCGTTTCTGTTTAAATCTGCAGTATGTAACTTTTAGGAATTTGGGGATTTGAAGACCTTTCTGGCAGAAATATGTTATTGCAAGCAACTCATGGTAGAACCATGAGTTTTGTAACATCAGTTGTGCCACACAACTCTCCCACATCCAGATGCTGGGGCAGTGGTGGCTCAGTGGTTAGGGCACTGGACTACTGATCAGATGGTTGTGGGTTCAAGCCTCAGCTCCACCAAGCTACCACTGTTGGGCCCTTGAGCAAGGCCCTTAACCCTCCCTGCTCCAGG
>JAOUQW010028881.1:0-10453 GCA_028565825.1 Olivaichthys viedmensis
CACATCAACGGCGGAACTGTGGAGAGAGTCAAAAGCTCCAAGTTCCTTGGTGTGCACATCATGGATGACCTCACCTGAACCCTCAACACCACCAGCTTAGCCAAGAAAGCCCAGCAGCGTCCATGTGCATCCAGCTTGTGGGAGCTCTCTTGTCAGAACCCCGCAGTACCCCAGGGTGAAAAATGGAGATGGTCGACCCAGTGTCAACCAGGGCGCAGCAGCTGACCCTATCAACTGTGCATGGCATCCAGAGATCAAGTCTATGCCACAGCCGACCGGCCACACAGTTCTTCCCGAGGGGCCAAAGGCATGTGGGTCGTGCGTCCCTCACTGGGCGGCTTGCTTGCCGTTTCCTCGCAGGCGCATGTTCAGGCTCACGGCAGTGGTGTGCTTTATGGCCTGTCTGACGGCAACGACAAGAGACCAACCACGTCACACTTGCTCTTCACCCATGTCACCGCCATCCTCCCTGACATGGCAGCCGCCAGCGCGAAGGGGGTGAATGGCAGGATCACCTTAGCTCTCTCTGCCTGACGTGGCACTGCAGGTTCTCTGCCGACAGTGTGTTGAGGAATGCCTCGAGGGCTTGCTCGTGCTGTACCTCTTCGGAAAAGCAGGATATGTCTGCCTCACCAGGTTGCGCAGCTCAGCAGTTAACACCCCCAGCTTTACCCCTTCTTTCTGTGCTGATTCCGCAATAGCTCGCTCTGAACTGTGAGGGTGGGGACCGAAAAGCTGCCTTGAGCGCCATCAACTGTCCATGTTCTGCTTCGGGGACGTCAAGCAGTACCTGCATTGCATTCCACTCCAACGCCAAGTTCAGCTACATCAACGTTGTCTCTGCTTACCACCCATAGAATCTCACCACTATGTTCAGTTGTGCCTCATAGAGTTCCCAGGGGCCTTTGCCACTGAAGCAGGGCAGACGTATGATCCCAGCTGCAAGCTGCTGCCTCTCTTCCGAGCCTTCTGAGTGCCTAGCGCGGCTCGCTGTGAACCTCTGAGCCGGCTAATATTTTCAACAGTTGTGAACAGAATATTTCCTTATGTCATGCAACAGACAATCTAATATGTTGTGTTCCAAGCCAAAAAAACAAATAAAAAAAAACCACATGGCACTTTGTAAACTAGGGGTTAGTTTCTTTGGTATTGGTGATATACTAGTTACAATGCATTATTTTAACCATTTAAAATGCATAAGAAGATGTTATAAAGTGTTTCTAATAAAGTCAAAGGTTATTAGTTTATACTCAGAAAATATCAGCGCTGTCATAAAAACCTCACTTTTATGTTTCTCAGTAATTACTTTGCTCTCTGCATACGAAATTTCATACTGCACAATGTACAATCGTATTTAAATGCATTTATTTGTCAAAACCTCATGTTTTTGTTATCAAAAATTCATATTCCATCAAAGTAACAATAAAAAAACGCTGATTTGATCAAATGATGCAAAAATGTCGTTTGTTTGCTTGCTCACGCACTAGCGCATATTCTGGAATAATTTCTAATACGACAGCACCATGTTATTCTCACGGTGACAAAAAGTTCAAAAATTTTCTTGTCAAAAATAAATGCGTTTAATTGTATTCAAAATATATTGAAATTTGTCTGAGTATGTTGTAAATATACAGTACTTAAATATACTTAATTAAAAATATGCTAAAAATATATTAATCTTAAATACTTGCAAGTAAACTTTGACCACACTTTAAGTAAAATTGTATTATAGTATAGTTTTTTTAAAATACATTACTGTGAAATATGCTTTTAGTTAAAAAAAATTTAATTTCATAAATGATATTTGTTTGCATAGCCGGCTTGTTCATTAGGCCATATAAACAATTGCCTCGGGCCCGAATGTTTTTTGGTAATTAGTTTAAGTAATTACTTTTTTTTTATTTTGTCCACAAATGTTATGCCCATATTCACCGAAGCTGCACACATTTTAGGTAAACAATGATTTCAAATTTGGTCGCTAGCTAGCTGTATTTAGCCTCTACTTGTGTCTTATCTGTACAATTTGATGAAATGTTTATTTTATAGTTTTATTTTTCATCATAAAGATTCATTATGGATTAATCTGCATGTATTGTGCATTAATGTAAATATTAGAGCATGTATTCATATATTCATGTTATTTGTATTGTTTATTTGAGCTGATTGAACCCTGGTATGATGTGCAGACCAGGGTTTCCATTAGCCAGTAAATACCGGTATTTGACCGGTAAAAACTCTGCATGTTAAAATCCCTGCAGACACGGTGTCCGGTAAAAAAATATTCACTTAAAGTACATATAGAATTTGAAATAAATAAAGTATCTCTGACTCCTTCTATGTAATAATGCAAGTCTCTTACATTAGTATAGATGATGTGCTTAAGAAAAAATGTCGTAATAAAACTTTTGTATATTGTGTTAAAAGTGAATTTTGTTCAAATGTGCTTAAATGCATTACTATAGTAATCATTTTTAACACACTGCAAAAATATACAAGAAATGTATCGATTAGCATAGAGACAGCTAGTGATGGAGAAATGAGGCTTTCTGAACCTTATTGAACCATTGTATTAAAAAAATATTCAAGCAGTGACGCTTCATTCAAAGTGCGCGTGTGGGTGACATCTGCTGGTAAAGTGTGCAGTCAAGGAAAATGCACTGTTACTAGATCCGGGATCTTTTTAAATATGATGCATATGCACATTTATGAGACATTTATGAACTTGTCAGTAAAGTTGTTGACCATGTATGTCAGTTGGCAACTGATACTATGATGTATGTTTCTTATTTATATGAAATGTGCTGAATAAATAAAATATTGATTCATTAATTTTTCATTTGTTATGAGCATATTGCGAGTAGAAATTGTATTTAAAAAAAGGCGAAAGACGGACTTGTGAGGATGTGCTTTTGGAACTGTGATGGTGAATGTTAAAGATTTTTATTAAGGAACTATTAATTGCATAATTTGACAAAAAAAAAATTCAGTGCATATCAATGACAATGGAGTTTTGAATAATCATATTGCACATGCCGCCTTATTACCTTAGGTTCATAATATTGCCACACTTTGGATCATTTCCTGCTTGGTTCCATTATTAAATAACAGAGAATAACGTTCTGAAATCGATGTATACAAAATTGCTAAACAGCACCTCCTACTATAACCCACAATTAATTATAATTATGTAACACAATATAATTTCTGGCTCTTTTAAAACCATGAACATGCGCCGCCTGATAACCTGAACCCGTCAGATGATTCGCTGCCCGAATGAAGCCGTGAATCGGTTCATACGTCATCGTGAGTTACGTGATTATTCCCAGTTCAAAGCAAGCCTCGGCACAGTGCTTTTAGGAAATGATCCACTGAGGACGTGTATAATTCTACACAACATTTTTATAAATGAGGCTCCAGGTGTCTAATATTCAGGTGTCTTTTTTTTTTCACAACCATATTCAGTGCATGTGCAATTCCGGTTGGATGCTGTCAGAGTTTTCACCTCAGCCATGTTCTCAACAGAGTGAGACCTGGAATTTTATTGGAATTTTCCCACTTCCAGTAATATAGTTGACAGCTCATCCTTCTCATTTATAAAATGACATGTAACTGCTAAGTATGCATCCATAAGCACACATGATGTCCACATCAGAGGTGAGAGACTGCTGCAATACTGTTACAGAAAGTGTCTCTCTTTCTCGTCTTATGTTCCTGTCAGGATAAAGGGTGTTTCTGTGATCCACGTTGGCAGTTTGGGATTTGGCTACTGAACTGATAGGAGGCTTACACTTTACTTTGGCTTAAGTCATTATTCTGTTGATCATACCCTATAATGTGCTAGAAAACGTACAATATTTTTTTTTTACAACATAATAGACATTAAAAAGCTTGGTTTTGATGTACACAGTAAAGCCACTGCAAGGCCTTGAAACTAAACTTCACTAAAATGAGGCATGTTCGTGACCTAGACTAGCAAAAGTGGCTTTTGAAGAGACAGGAAAAAAAAAATGAATAAAAAGACAATGAACTTAAATTTATTAATGTCTATGTAAAAAAAAAAAAAAAAAAAAAAAAAATGTTAATTTAAAAGTTATGGATAAAACAAATTGTGTGAACACGAGTTTTTCATAATGTTCTGTAAATTTTTTTTGGCTTTGGTTGAACCTGAAAAAAAAGACATTTAGGGTTTAGTTTAAATGGAGTTATGACATAACTGAAGTTTGGGAGAAAGACCACACCTGAAACTCCTACCTCATCCAAAATCCCTATAAATATCCCATCTACCTATTCCGATTCTCGTGATGAAATCTCGCAGTAACAAAATCACATGACAGGTTCTCTTCCACTCGCCATCCAACATTTCTTCTCGCTTCACGCCTCGCATAAGGTCCATAGTCGCCATCCCCGCTACTCCTGCCAGTTCCCGTTCTTCGCACTCCACCTCCCACTGCCGTGCAGCACCACCCGCCTCTCAACGATCCCGCAACGCACCACCGGACTCTACAGCTCTGCATCCCCGACCTAGAAGCACGCAGACAAGCGACCGCGCTTCGGAAGCCCCGGCACCCGAGGTAAACCCGCACGCTTCCGGATCCAAGTCGCACCCCAGAATCAGATTGGACTGTCGCCAAACTTCAGAAAGTTTTAAAGGACAGAGAAATCCACTTTGCTCACTCTGCTCCAAAAGCTGAGCTTTTTTCACTGTGTCTTTGGGAGAAAAACAAAGGCAAACCGCCATTTGATCAGAGGCATGCCACCACGCTAATATCATCGTAATAATATTTTTCGGTAATGCCTAGGGTATCGTTATAAATAGTTGCAATGCCTCCTCAGCCAATTAGGCGAGATCAGTGTATATAGCTGTATCCAAGGAGGCTAGCCTCATTTAGAGCTACATACTCATTTGGTCTGATCCAAGTCTCTCTCTGTTAAACAAAGTGCATTAAAGCCCTGATCAGTTATAATTTAATTCATAATAAGGGCTTTAGATGTAAGGGATCTAATATTTAGCAGTCGTAGCTTTAAATCAAATGAGCAGGCAGTGTTTTTAGTATTAATTGTTTTTATGTTAATTAGATTACTATAACAAACTTTCTGAGATTTTCTGTATTTTTGTTTAGATCGAGGGACAGACACAGTCTCAATAGTGTGTAACTTGAGTAATGTCTCAAGGCAGCTAGCAGACGGTTGGTTTAGCCTTTTTGTCTGCCGCCTGGCCCTGGCTCTGGATTGCCAGCAATTAACTAAGCCTTTCATAAGACTATGACCTATAATACAAGAAATGAGAGCAGCACCTTCCCAAGTAAGGTGGATACATTCCCACCCTAAAAGGCCAGACTTGCCCTCAAAGGTAGCCCAGTTATCTATGAAGCCCATGTTGTTTTCAACGTCTAAATTCAACTTCTAAATGCTCAATATCTCTAACCCTTTCTAGATTCTAGACGTTTTTATCGCTTTGTCGGTTGATTGTATTTTTCTGATGGATTCCAGGTAAATCCGTTGGAAATTAGTTTTTATCCGTTGCTTGCCTGGTTGTATCAGTTTGCTGTCTCTAAAAAAAAATCTTGAACAAACACTCCTTAAGAAAACACAGAAGCGCGGAATGAATGGAATAAACGGAGATAAATGTGAAACAGCAGATGAGAAAAGATAAATAAATAATCCAATCCCAGCCAAGCCTCTCTAACTTTTCCTTCTCACGCTCTGAGCTCATCCCAACCCCTCCCTTTTTCATCCCAACACCCCCCTTCTCAACTCCTCCCCTCTTCATCCAACCCCTCCCCCTTTCATCCCAACCTCTCCCAATTTTGTCCCAACCCCTCCCCTTTTCATCCCAACGATTCCCTACTCCTACATCACTCATCCCAAACTCTCCCCTTTTCATACTTGGCCCATGAGCCAAGTCTCCAAACCCTACTGCACCCGGCCCTGTCCGGACCAATCTTCACTTTCTCCATGACTCCCATACCGGTCTCACCCGATACCACCCACCTTTTCAACCCCCCTCCAATTCCCTCCAACCTCCGTTCGCAGATTCTCCAAGGTGGGGACATAAACCTTTCCTCTTTACTCCACGACAGGATCTCGACAACTACCTAGCTACGGTCTTAGACCTAGCCGTCCGGCTCAGTGGGGCTAGCTTTTACGAATATCATAGTTTTTTTCTCTGCCTGCTTTCAACAATGGAATGTCCCAACATATTGGTGCTACCTGGACCTGGAACTGTACAGCCGCATATTTGCAGGCTGTCCTGCTCTCTCCTGCGACCTTTGCGGCTGCCCATCCCACCCCGCATTCTCATGCACCATGGTGTCTTCTCGCCCACCACCCACCTACCATCCCCCTGCCCCCTGTGCCCACCCTCCCATTCCGGCACTAACTACTTCGACCACATGTGATAGCCACAGTCGGGCCCTGCGGTACCTCGGAAAACAAATGATTTGCAACAACTTCAACTGCAAAGGCTGCTTCGCCTCCTCATGCAGACTTCTGCACGTTTGTTCTCACTGTGGTCAGGCCCCCATCGTCCACCTCCATCCACCCCCCGCTGACTAACCAAGTTCCTGTCCACCCCTGTAAGCATCCCCGCCCTGGCGGCAGATCTCGCACACCATCCCGATCGTACCTTTGTCCGCTATCTGCTGGATGGCCTCACTTTAGCTTTCTCCCCCAGTTTAACCGCCCTACCGTTCTCTTCTCTCGAATTCCGCAAACTCCTTTCTGCAACATCGGAGCCCCACACCGTTTCATCCCTTCTGGCCAAAGAAGTGTCTGAGGGCTTCATGATTGGCCCCTTCCCCCCCCCCACCTTTCCCGACTTACTGTATCAACCCCATCGGCATCGCAACACGTAAATACTCCATCGATCTTTCCGCTCTGCATGCTTCTTCCGAACCTTCCGTCAACAGCCTGGTGCCCAGCTCCGAATTTTCGCTCAGCTACACCATGATCGATCGACCACGCCATTAGCCTCATTAAGCAAGCCGGGAGCGGAGCCTGACTCGCCAAGGCCGACATCGTGTCTGCCTCCAAGTTCCTGCCCCTGCACCCTGACTCCTGACATCTATTCGGGGTTTGTTGGGAAAGACAGTTCTACTTCGCCGTCTGCCTTGACTTCAGCTGCAAGAGTAGCTCGAAAATCTTCGATACTCTCGCCAAAGCTCTATGCTGGATTCTTCTCAATGTTCATTGTCTACCGTTCATCCTGCACCTCCTTGACAATTTCCGATTTCCTTGATCGATCATCCCTCCTCTCCCCCCACCTGTGGCCTTTCAACTCTAACCTCAGCTTTCCACCACCTCGGCATCCCTCTATCCAAAGAAAAGATGGAAGGCCCTTCTATCTCGTTGGAGTTCCTTGGCATCTGCCTGGACACATCTTTTCCAAGCCTCCCTTCCTCATACCAAGCTCGATCGCATCACTCTAGCGCTTTCCAACTTCATCAACTGTCCCCAATGCTTAACTCCAACTTCTTTCCGTCCTGGGCCACCTCAGCTACGCCATCCACATCATACCTCAGGGGCGCTCCTTCATCTTCCACCTTCTCCACGTCGCCGCATCACTTCCCTCCTTGCACGACACTGTTACCCTGGAACCCAGCCTCCGGCCTCACCGTCATCTAATAACATCAGTGCGTATCTGCTTGCACACAATACGCTCAGGATATTTTCCCACAGAAACCTCCATAACATTAGAAGCCATGTTCCTGCTCACCTTCTTCGGATTCCTGAGATGTTCTGAATACACTTCATCCATGGAAAGTTTCAATCCTGCACGCCATCCCTGCTTTTCAGACCTCACCATCCTTGACAACACCACCCTAATTTTCATCATAAAGCGCAGCAAGACGGATCAGACAGGAAAAACCACACCTCTCCATATATTCAGGCTAAACTCCCCCCTCAGTCCATATGAACCTATCTTCTGCCTCCTCCGGCTCAGACATGCACAAAATGCCCAGCCGTCCGAACCACTTTTCATCTCCGATTCCAGCTCAGTTGTCTCACGCTACTGGTTCCACAACCACCTACGACAAGTCCTCTCCCTAAGCGGCTACCCCCCGATCAGTTCTCCGGGCATTCATTTAGGATCGGCGCAGCGTCCTCAGCATCCCAACAAGGCATTCCGGATCACACAGTACAACTTCTCGAACGCTGGTCCTCCCTGGCATACCATAGTTACATCCGGACCCAGATCCAAGACCTCCGTAATGCCTACGAGCAGCTGGCGTCCCTCCAACACTGAGCAAACTCTAGACATCCGCAAGAAACCAGCATCCTTCCACGTGGAGTTTTTGGGGGCTCGGCTCCCTAGCACAGGCGGAATCCACCCAAACTCCAGCCCAAGTTCTCAGAGTTCTCTCCCCCTTTACAGTTCCACAACCATACCTCACACCACCACCAGTTAAAGGTACGGTCTGCACGCACAAAATGGTTTATTTGAAGCTTTACCTTAATTTTTTCAGACAAATTCCATCTTCCATAATTTAATTAAAACATTTGATTTAAAACATGACCTATGTACACTTGTATGAGTGTGTGTCATACTCGGTGGCGCTGCTGAACTCAATTAGAAATGTGTAGAAATATAAGTGTTTATATTTGTATAGTCAATTAACAAATTTGCATGATACGATCATAACTGATAATGTATCGGCTGAAAGATTGCACAGTAATTTAAATACTTTACATAAGAGAACATCAAATAAATTAGATACTGAGAATGGCAATGCATGTCAGCATTAATAATTACTGAAAGTTGTCATAAATCCTGACTTCTTTTACAGGCATATCAAAAACCTGTTAAATTTATTAATCCATGTGTTCAATATCACACAATTTCCTGACCATCCCTCCTCTCCCTCGCCCGCAGCCTTTCGACTCTAACCTCAGCTTTGTACTAAATCTGATATTGTATCTGCTTGCTAACTTGTTTTACTCAACTCCCTTTAGAGCTCTAATGAAGACATCTTGTTTCTTCTCAGGTGCATGCTTAAAGTAAATGGCTCTGATCATGTGACTAATTACACCCCTCACAAAATAAAATTCATATGAAATCAAGACAACCTATAATTTAAAATATAGCTTGCCTTTCAGTTAAAAAAAACCACATCAACAACTCTTATAGAGCTTTACAAACTAAAAACAAAATGTAGGTCAACACTGTGATCAATGGAATTAATTTAATAATGAAGTAAGCAGTGAAAAATAGGGCTGTTTATTACAGTGTTTGTTAATCATTGTAACGATATTGACCTTTGCAGGTCTTTGCAATACTGATACATCACTAAAGGCTGCAATATGCAAATTAGCCCTTTAACCAAACCCTAAATGTGATATTGAGTGCTGGGGTCATCATGGCCGAACTCAGACACTCATGTGCGTTTTGGATGAGTCACAGCATTCACATGATCCAGCAAATACAAATGATTTACATATGCCCAAGTGACGCAGGTCAGTCTTTAACCCTGAACATCACAGATTCACCAATGGGATTTTGTTGCAAGGCACATCACAATCTCAGTATACAGCAATATGTTCATATTGTGCTGAATGCTCAAAATGCACTTCATACAAACAGGGCGATGCCTTCATTAACAATCTCAATCTCCACCACAGTAACTTTTTTTTTAAATCACAGAAACCCTATGCAATGCTATGCTTTGTAGAATCCTTGGAATCCCTGGATCCCACTTTGAGACCAATGGCTTCAGGCGCCGCTTCTGTCTCCGTCTCCAAACTGGAACTGTTAACGTACATTAAAATATAAAAAAATATACACATAACACGGCAAACTCTGTTGTAGCAGTGAAAGCAGTCTGATTTTGAGTCACAGCTTAACACCTTGTCCCCATGAAGGGTGTGTTAATGAGCTGATGAGCTGACTCAGGTGTGTGTTAAAGAACTATAGGAGCAGAACTGGGTAAAACAATAAGATAAGCAGGCGATCTAATGTTGATCCTCTGCAGAACGCTGAATCTGAATGACTGGCTGTTCTGTGTCTCTTTAAAGGGTAAATATGTCTGTGAGGAGTGGTAGGATGTTGTTGAGGAGGTGCGTCATGGCCGAGGATCGTCTTGAAATCATGCAGGTCTGCAGACTGCTGCAGTTTGTGCGTCAGAAGAATAAAGCGCAGGTGGAGAAGATGGTGCGTCTCGGCGTGCCTAATCTGATCGACCTTACGAAGCCGGAGCCGGAAGAGGGAATCGGCGCCCTGCACCTGACCTCGGTGACCAACGACCTAGACACGGCTCAGCTCCTCCTGTCTCTGGGAGCTCATCCTGACGTCCAGGACAAAAGGGGACGAACCCTGGTTATGCACACAGCAGAACTCGATCATGATGGTATTTTGGCCTTTTTGGTCAAGAATAATGGTAAGAGGTTACCAAGAGTAATATTGTAGAGGTGTGTAAATTAGCGAAGGCGATGTCCGATGCCGTAGTATGCTCTGGCC
>JAOUQW010028882.1:0-10451 GCA_028565825.1 Olivaichthys viedmensis
GTTGCACCATGGTCCTGTAGAAACGACATTTCATTTCAATGTATACGAGGTATATGGAGAAATGACAATAAAAACTTACTTGAACTTGAACTTGAACTTGATCATTACTGTGATATTACCTTTGTGCACCAATAGGCACCTACATTTATCAGCAAGCAACAGACTCCAACACCAGCATCCTCCAACAAACCCCAAGAGCATCCAACTAAAAGCAGCATTTTCCAAAAAGAACTACCATTCTCCAACAAACACTAATATTCTCCAACAAGCACTAGCATTCTCTAACACACACTCATATTCATCAACATGCTGTCACGGTGTAGCGGGATGCAGGACACAATTGCGAAGCCGTTTACAAACATACATTTATTTAAACCTAAACATTTAACACAATCAGCCACTCTACATGCACCATGACATGAAACACAACAGAAGACAACTTGAGACAGAAACATGGGATACTTAAAGGGAAGACAAACAAGGAACAACTGGTAATAATTAACATAATTAGACAGGGCAGACTAGACTAACACAATAGAGTTTGGGGATCACACATGGCGAGCGTAGCCGTGGCACAAGCACCACCATTCACCAACAAACACTAATATTCTCCAACAAGCTCATATTTAACAACAAGCACCAGCATTCTTCAACAAACACTAACATTCTCCAACAAGCACCTGCATTCCCCAACAAGCACCTGCATTCCCCAACAAGCACCAACAAACACTTGCAATCTTCAAAGAGAGAAAGAGAAAAAATCATAGCTGGTTGAGGTTTTAATTAGTGGCCTGAGTCACTTCACTGTTTCTCTGATTGGCTCAATATCGGAATTGATTAGGACTGTCTATGGCTGAACAATATTTATGAGCTTGTCCAATACTCTCACAAATCCTAACAAAGCAGAGGGTTGGCAATTCAACAAATAAACATTAAGCTCATCCAACACTAACCCCTTTAACTTCCAGCTTATTATTACTACTATGGCTTCAGTAAGTACAGTGAAACTAGTAGGAAAGGTACAATCTTTAAAAAAAAGTTCAATCTAGAAATCTAAAAGGTTTTTCTATGTAGAACCCAACAACAGAGGGTTTCTCTTTCAGTGGACTCTTTTCAGGTTCAGTGGAACCTCTTTAGGACACGAATAACTCTTAACTATTCAAAGAACCTTTGAGGAACCTTTTTTTCCAAACAAACACCTGCAATCTGCAAATGTTCACTAACAAACATCCACAATTTTCAAAAAGCACTAGAATTCTACAAGCACCAAAAAACATTAACATTCTCCAGCAAGCACCAACAAAAAACAGTATTCTCCAATGAGCACCAACAAACACTAATGTTCTCCAGCAAGCATCAACATGTCACACACTCACCTGTCACACACACACGCACCTCCCCGGAGTATGAAGCTGGAACCCATTCTGGCTGACTTTATCACAGACCTGCTCCCGTCCAAGGGACGGTTGTCGTGGACCACTTCTCCAAGTCCCTCTGCCTCATCCCTCTCCCAGCCCTGCCAGTGCGTCCTGGGTTACCAGCTGCCCTTGCTCCCCTGGAATGCGGCCAAGACTGGCGCCCCCGCCATCAACGAGTGGTTCCGCTCGATCTCAAGGGCGGGGAGGCGTACTCAGTCAGAGAATTCCTGGACTCAAGGAGGCAAGGGGGAAGAATTGAGTACCTGGTGGACTGGGAGTTGATACGGACCTGAGAACAGGTGCTGGGTGCCCGCCCTGGACGTGCTGGACCCGCTCCTCAAGCACACCTTCCATGTACAACGCCCCTCGCACTCCGCACCCAGGCCCAGGGGCAGGCCCAGAGCAGTGTCACAGTCTGGACCCCGGCGGGGTCTAGGGGTCGCCGCTCGCCCCCGGGGACGGCCGCGGTTGGCTTCCGGTGGTCGCCCTTTGGGGTGGGTAGTGTCACACACTTGCCTGCAACATACACATGCGCCGAGCCTACCGGCGCACTTCCGTGTTCCAGATCGCCAAGCTTCTGATCGCTCACACCTGTTCCCAATCACGGCAACACACACACACCTGAAGACACTCGCTCGTCCTCTACATAATCCCCCAATGCCTAACACTCGACGCTCAGTATTGCTAGACATGCAAATCTACATATCAAGCGCTTCACGGAATGCCTTCCTGAACTTAACCTTGGACTCGGATATACAACACACGAGCTTGCCTTTGCCTTTGATGCCCTTTTTGAACATCGCCTGACCTAACGCCTGCCCCCTGACTAAGAGACTGCCTAACCCACTGGTGCTCGACGACTCATGCCTACGGGCCAAGCGCCAGCACTTGCATCCGCCTCCAGCGAGCCCTGACACAACAAACACCAACATTCTCCAGCAAGCACCAACATTGTCCAACAAACATTCTGCAACAAAGGCCAAGATTTTGGAACAAATCCTAACATTTTCCAACAAGCTTTAGAAGGTTCAGAAGAAGCCAAATTAACCAGTGTGAATGCAACGGAGTACAGTCTTGAAGTGTGTTTATCAGGTGTTCTGGTCTGTGTGGCAGGCTACGGCTTTGCATCTTTTTTAGTAAAAGTGTGTACCAAATATTTTGTGTTTATCAGGTGCTCTGGTTCATATGTCAGGTTCTGGTTTGTATGGTGTTTAGTGTGTGTGCATGGGCTCACCACATGCTCCTGAGCGCTGTCCACAGTCCTGAAACAGGCAGGGCACGCAGCCTCTGCAGCTGGCCTCAGCTCTGCTCCTCTCCACTATTGCTCCATCCATGGCAGAGAGAGCACGGGTCAATGCTGCCTCCATCACCACAGTCCCCCTATCAGAGAGAGCTACATAGATAGACAGAGAAATAGAGAGAGAGATAAAACTTTTTAATTACCCAGTGTCATTAAGTATAATAAACTTCCAGCTACACTCAATTTTTTTTTTCAAAAGCAAAAATGAAAAAAGTCAAACTTAACTGTCATGTACAATTGAACCAAAGCTTTGATGACATTTAAAGAATGAAAAGAAGAAATAATATATTTTTTAAAACCAGGTCATTACAAATGAGTCCTACATGGGTGGTCAGGTTGAGACATTATAACATCGGTTGGTAAAGAAACAGGCTGTGGGGGTGGGAGACAAGCCCACCAAAAATAACAGAGAATGAACAGGTGCCTAAAACCACTCTCTATTCACTATATAATGCACTATTTTGAAAGTCTAACATTTTGTAGTCATGGCCTAACTGTTAGTGCAGAATATCCAGTAAAGTCTTGAAATCCCACAATGCATGACAATAGGTAGTGTCCAAATGATGCACTCTGTATATGTCATGCCTTCTCTTTAAATAGCAATGTGTGATTTGGAACACATCCACAGCAGGCTGTGGGCAAGACAGTGTTGTTTGTGACGGAATAGGACAAAGGTCAAAACTGTATAGGTTACAAAACAATTTACCTAGAGCACAGATTTTGTTCCATATATTAATGTGTTACATAGTGGTCCTAAATTTTCCAGTGTAGGGAACAGTGAAAAGTGAATAATCCCCCAACAGAGAGGACTCTTAGACAGGCAGACAAGTACAACAGATCCCTAACTAATAACCCAAACATGCAATGGTCCCAGATTTTGTGTGTAGCCTCATTTATCATCATGCAGTCTGACAGTGTGCTTACACTCACAGTGATACTGAGAACATCAAATATAGACTTCAAACATATGACACCAATCTCCCTATCTTTCTCTAGCCCTACTGTGTATGTATGTATGTATATATGTGTATGTGTGTGTGTGTGAGAGAGAGAGAGACCAGCATTCTCCAACACACACTCATATTCAACAAGCACCAGCATTCTCCAACAAACACTAATATTCTCCAACAAGCACCTGCATTCCCCAACAAGCACCAACAAACACCTCTTTAGGACACGAATAACCCTTAACTATCCAAAGAACCTTTGAGGAACCTTTTTTTCCTCAGAGTGTATATAGTTACAAGAGTGAGAAATGTATAAGTAAGTGCAAGTCTTGACCTGCCAATGGGTTCTGGGAGTTTAAGGGGTTACACCCTTAAACTAATAACGTACCATAACACAAAAATACCACAACAACGTCATAACACAAAAATATGTATTCATCGAAATATTTCTATTTTGGAAAGCATGTCAGATATATGCATTTAATCCATTGATCTCATAAATTCTAACAAAGGAGAGGGATGACAAAGCTAGAAAATACCATTCAGTGCTCTGTAACACAAAATCTCACTCTAATGGTTCTGTAATAATTAATTAATCCCTCACTAATTAATCCACACAATTAATCCCTCACTGATTTCCTTCCTTTATGGATTGGATTTTTGTGGTAGTTATTTTATTTATTTATTTATTTAACAACAAAAATGTAACAGCCACTTTATAAACAAAGTTCTAATATCTATCTGTCACGGTTTGGCGGCGGGACGGAGGACACAATCGCGACGCCGTTGCATCAAACATTTATTTTTAAACAACACTTCACACATCAACTACACAACATGTGCCATCAAACAATAACCAGCCCTGAAGACGGAAACACGGGGATACTTATAGGGGTCACAAACGGGAAACAGCTGCGCACACTTCACGACATTAGACAGGGGAAGGGCTACACAGACACACACATACACACAAAGCGCGTGGCGCCTGTCGCATAGTGACCACACGCGCAGTCACACACACCGCAGCACAAGGCGGCGTGCGCGTGACAATATGATCCCCTTTAACAGCTATTTTTTTACATTTTAATTTTGTTTATAAATTAATTAATATTTGTGTGACCAGTCTCCAAACTTTAACGCCACCAGGATCATGTTCAAATTAGTTCCTTACTCCTTTAGTTTTAAATGATAAATGATAAACTTGTGCATTTGTATCACTGTCAGCACCATGAACAGTTCTGTGTTAGGGTTGTATTCTACCTCACGTCTAAGTCACTTTGAATAAAAGCTCCTTTCAAATGAACAACTTTAAATGTAAATTTCCTTTATTCTTACCAGTTTCAGAAGTGTGTAAACCGAAGGGCTGAATGTTTTGGCAAAAAATGTCTGGCAAAAAAAAAAAGAACTCAGCATTTGCTTTTGTTGTCAGTTTTATCTAAATATTAAGATTGTAATCTGAATCATGACAATAAAGAAAAAGGTTAAAACATTATATGAGCCTCAGTTCTTGTACAAAAAGAGGAGCTCAATGATGCTAGTGATCACACAACAATGAATCTTGCCAATGACATCAAAGGACAAAACTTTAGAGTAATCTTAATATGCACTGTCAAGTATTTTTACAAAAAAAATAAGCATGATGATGGGACCTGGACTGTTATCAACACTGGCACCTATCACTACATCTCAGACCACGCCGGCTTACCTTTAAGCGTGCTTTGTGGCATCCTGTACACTTCTCTTCCCGCAGGTGCCGCTGCACACCAGCCAATCAGCATCAGTACCAGCAGTGACATCAGCAGCATGGTCCCACTCCACCTGGCCTTAGGTGAGTTCTACTTTAAAATAAAATAAAAAGGAAAAAGAAATCCACCAAAAAACAAGGTCCACTGCAATGTGGAACTCCTTTCTCACACACACAGGGCTTCTTTTTTGTTAAGGCTGGGGGTTGTGCATGGGTTCTGCTAGTGCCTCCCACCTTCTTTCGGTTTCAACTCTACCCCAAACACTCACTCACTCCAGACATCTGTCTGCAAGTGTGTTTGGAGGAACAATAGAGGAATATAAATCGGCCCTGGATATATACACAGCCTCACCAGCCAGTGCAAGGATGGGGGATGACCCCTCCCCTCTTCATCTCATGGCCAATGCACAAACAGCTGAATTCATTAACATGGTGAGAGCAAACTGAGAGCAACTTGCCAAAGCTGTGAGTAAAAAAAAAGGTTTGAGAGAGAGAGAGAGAGAGAGAGAGAGAGAGAGAGCGCGAGAGAGAGGGAGAGAGGGGTAGGTGGTGGTGGTGGGGATGGGTGGTTGTTTGAATGCATTAATATTGAGGCGTAAGGGAGAGGGAGTGTGGGTCGTTTTGGTGATGTATGAAAAAGCACATTGTCCAGCTCTGAGCTCGGGCACTTCAAAGATGTGCAGTGATCATAGACACGCCGCCCTGCTTTATTACTTTCACGCTTTTATATCCAGCATTAAACCACTGCCAGGTCGCATCGTTCTTACCCTTCTATCATTAACTTACTTTCATCACAGAAGCACAGCAAGGTGGTGAGAAGAAGGGCACTATTTCATCCTCTACCATGGAAAGAAATTAATTGTATTTTCACTGATTACATTTATGATGCTCTTATTCATACACAATATCACTGAGCCTGGAAAGCTCACATAAATGTTTTTAAATTTTAAATAAAATAAAAAAAGTTTAAAAATAAATAATAATAGAAATTGTTTTGTTTTGTTTTCTTCTTCTTCAGTAATATATAAGTGCTAATGCTCAGCCTCTTTTCCACCGCCTTTCTCATTGTTATTATTCTAATGATGTGCTGGGGCTCATGCCCTACTTCTCGCTTTTCAGCCTGCTTACAACACTGGGTAAACTTAAAAGTGTACACTTCAACAAGGGGTCGTAGCATGCATTATTCTTTTGACAACCATATCCTACATATGGTACATAAGGCCTGAGTAAACAATTACACAAAATTAACATTTGTTTTCAAACTAATGTTTTAGAGTGAATTTAGAACAATTGAATGCAAGCTGGTGTATCCGAGCAAAGTGAATCTTCTTTTGCATTTCCATTTTCTAGTTAACTAGAAACTATTTTATAGTTAAGGTACTACGTTATAAAAATTTTTTTTAAAAACTAATAAAAAAAAAAATAAAAAAAATAAAAAACATATACAGGCTTACAGTGTCTCTCAGTATATGATGCTGAAAAGGAAACTTGTCCTTCTCAGTGTATTTAAACTTGTGGCCTTGCAGTTACTTCACTTCTGTACATTTACTTCTAACTGCAGTGCCAGCTGAGCGGTAACTTCTTCATGCTGGTGTTTCACAATGGAAGAGAGTTGTTCACAGCCATGATAGGTGTCTGTAATGGATTTGGTTAGACAGATCACACTGCAAAACTATTCTCATCCACGAATTTACTTTCTGCAAAAAAAAAAAGTGCCTGGGATTGCTTAAAATCAGCAGCACTAGCAAATTGAGAGCTAAAGACCCTCAAATGAGCGTTGATGTGAACAGATGTAGTCTCAGAGGTGGTGTTTGTGACCACATACATATTGTGATGATTAAGTTTAATGTTTTGGGCAGGAAGAGTTTGTTTCATATCCATGCATTTATGTGGGGTCTGTGCAAAAGGCACCAAATCAGTAGGTTGCAGCAGAAATAGAGAATCAGCCCAACACAGAGTACGTGGAGCACAACCCCCCACCCCACTCCACACACAAGTACACAAGGGGGATAACTGGCCAGTGTGTGTGTTTGGGAATAGGACAGAACATCACAAAGCAAGTTATAAAGTGAACAAAGTAAATGTATGTATCTTATGTACACAAAGGAAATGCATGTATATTAGAGATGGACAGAGAGATACAGCAGTAGACAGAGATGGGGAAAATGCAAAAAGGAAATGTAAACCACAAAATGAAAAGTAAATAAACGAGAGTGGGGTTAAGAGGAAAATGAGAGCATTAAAGAAAACGAAAGAGAGAGAGGCTGTAGGGATAAAAGCAGGAAGCCGCTGGCCAAACCACAAACGCACCTACCGCCTCCATTCATCTTTTCCTCTTCTGCCTCTCTCTGTTCTTCCATAATCCGCTCTTTGATGTTTCTCTGATTAATCAGCCCTCTGGCACCCTCTCTCATTCACTCACTGTGTCGTGGCAAACAAGCGGGATTGAGAAAGAAGTGATGTAAGAAATTATTTTGAGACATCAGAAAAACTAAGTTTATATAAAAAAAAACAGGATGATTCTCTCCATTTCTCTAGTTTAGCAAGCAATTTGCAGTTTTACCTCATTGACGTAACCACTAGGGGGCACAAGAGTTTGAGCTTTTATTCTCAGTCTGCCTGGAGCTGTATTTGGGTGTGTGATGAAATCTAAGAAAGCAAAACCACCTCATACCACTCATAATGTTAAAGACGTAAACTCTCTGTGTGTGTGTGTGTGTGTGTTTGTGGGGGGTGGTAAATTGGTTATGAAATCACTGTGCATGGGTTAGGAAACTATTTGCCATTGTCTGGGGTTGAAGACAATTGGAAAGTGGGTCAATGACCGTCAAGCACAAAACACTCACACACATTTTTCCCCTCCTAGAGGACTCAGTGTGACATGTCTGGCCCCAGTTAGATCACTTACCCCCCAAATCCCTGTGTTATCTTGCTGTACTGCAATTCAGGATGCAGCAGTCTCCTCTGTAACAGTAACCTCATCACTAGACAAGCAAGTAACGAAGTCATAGAATATCTAAACATGACAAGAAGAAAAAAATTTACAAAAATGTTTTTATGAAGGATAATACGAGTGAAGGAAATAAGTTCATTATAAACACAAAGTTGTTCAGTTTCAGAAACTGGCATATGAAAACAAATAAGGATTGAGACTTTTGACCTTCAAAACAACAGAAATAAATACAAACAACAAAGCAAGTAAATTTTTTTCATAGTATTTATACAGCTTAAATGTTCAATACAACCGGTTTTTAATGTGAACATGGAGAAAAATGGGAAAAAAGCTGGAGCAAACATTCTAAAACAGAAATCAGGTTTTTCTAGTTAAATCCATTTGTTAAATTCTTTAAATTCACCAAATTCATTTCAAGGAGAATTGGGGCTGTTAGTGTTTTGGGGGGGTAGGGTTCCTGCTCTTGCTCGCGTTTTAAACCGAAACTGTGTCTCCTCGTTGGATGAAGACGCAGCAGCTGTCAGCATCTTACGAATGTTAGACACCTGTGAGGAACCAAATAAAAAATTGCAGTTGACTAGCATGTCAGATCAATTAAAAACACAAAAAACTGTATCCCACTAAGACTCCAAAATGGAACACATTAATCCTGCTAGAGGCCTAAAGGGTACTGCTGCTTAGTAGCTACCTTTTAAATTGCAAAATTCCCTTAATATATACTAAAGCTCAGCTACGTGGATGACAGTTGCTCACTCAGGCCATGCAACATCCTAATTTTGAGGCTCCTTGCACATTCTAGATCCGAAATATCTGACCATCAGTACCAACACGAGTAAACACTGCTTTAGATTACCCATTGAATATCAGCGATTGGCCACCACAGGATTAGTTGAGTGTCTATAGACTGTGGGAACGCGATAAGCGTACATAACTCTATGACAATCAAGTGGGGCCTTGCAGTTTTGTTGGTTGTTAAACATGTTCTGAAATAGCAAAACAGACCCACCACTTGTGGTTAGGGGTGTAAAGATTCACAGATTTGAACGGGTGCCCCAATCACAATATGTTTGATACGGCTGCACTAATTCAAAACGGTGTGTATCAGGCAAAAGTTGGAGGGCAATTTCAAACAATGCAGAACCCTATGTAGCCGGGTGTCTCTGTATCAGTCTATTTTGTTCTTGCACTAGCATACTATAATTTAGAAATGTGATTAAATGAGCTTTCTTTCCCACTGTGTGTTTATCTCTTGCTCTCCACACCCTAGAGGGTAATATTTTTTTACCATACTGTTTAACAAGTAAAACCAGTATATTCAGTCATCAAAATGTGAAGGGGCTCCCTTTTTGTCTTCCTCTCTCTCATAACTGTAATGGGTTTTTTTTCTGGCAACCAGGCTCAAAAATTATGGTAGGGGTTAAATCAAACTACATAATGCTGATTCACATTGTGTAAATAAACAGACAAATACGGTGCCCTCCAGAATTATTGGCACCCTTCATGAAAATAACCAACGATGAACATATAAAAAGAAAAACACATGCAATGAGTGATGCTATGAGCTTAAATGTATGTGGATGTTGTATACTTTTATTTTAACACAAAATTAAAATAAAAAAAAAATCTGTTTTTCAACATTTTTGGCACCCATATTCATATTTGGAGAAGCCTTCCCTGGAGAGAATAACAGTACAGAGTCTCTTCATGTAATGTCTAAAAAGGCTGGAGACACTTGTAGAGGCTCTTGGACCAATCCTTCATGCAGAACATTTTAAGTTCCTTTATATTCTTGGGTGTGTGCATGTGGACCGCACTCTTTGGATTTGGTCTAAATTAGAGACTGAGATGGCTATCCCAAAACACTGTTTTTATGTTACTTAAACCATTTCTGTGTTGATTTGGATGCTTATTTGGGGTTATTGACTTGTTGAAAGATCTACCATTTACAGCCAAGTCTTAACCTCCAGATAGAGGTAACAAGGTTTTGGGGTAAAATATATATATAATTTCTTTAGAAAGCTCCTTTATTGTCACATATACACATACAAGTACAGTACAGTGAAATTGATTCTTCGCATATCCCAGCATG
>JAOUQW010028883.1:0-10448 GCA_028565825.1 Olivaichthys viedmensis
CTCTCTCTCTCTCTCTCTCTCTCTCTCTCTCTCTCTCTCTCTCTCTCTCTCTCTCTCTCTCTCTCTCTCTCTTTCTGCCACCTATCGTTTCAGTTTTTCAATGTAATGTCCTTTATTGACGAGCCTTTTTTAAATGCAGTGTCAGCAGAGCAATTGCAGCTCAACTGGGATAATAATGCCAATAGAGCTTTCTTTCTTTCTTTCTTTCTTTCTTTCTTTCTTTCTTTCTGTCTCTCTGTCCCACTTTCTCTCGCTCTATCTCTGTCTTTCACTCTGTGCATCTTTCTTTGTTTTTCTCTGTATATCTGTGTGTCTCTGTCTTTGCATTTTCTTCCTCCCTATCTCTTTCTCTATCTTTGTCTCTCTGTCTCTGTCCCCCTGTCCCTGCCACCTTCCTCTCTTTCTTCTCCAATTTCTTCTCTCTCTTTCTCGGTCTCTGTACCTGTCTGTCCCTTCCCATCTCTGTCCAACTCTCCCTTTCTCTGTCTTTCACTTTCTCTCTCTCTCTCTCTCTTTCTCTCTCTCTCTCTCTCTCTCTCTCGCACTCTCTCTCTCTCTATTTATCTCTCTGTACCTCTCTGTGTTACTGTCTCCCTGTCACTTTCTCTCTTTTTCTGTATCCCTCTGTGTCTCTCTTCATCTCAGTCCATCTCTCTTTTTGTCCCTCTCTCTGTGTCCCATTTTCTCTCTGTCTGTGTGTCTCGTTCTCTGCCAATCTTCCTCCTGCCTCTTTTTCTCTCCTTCTGTCTCTCTGTACTGGTCTGTTCAGCTCTCTCTTTCTCTGTTTATCAGTTCAGTTCAACAATACTTTATTGGCACGAATGTTAGATTACATTATTGCTAAAGCACATAGCCCAGGTAAATGGAAGGTTAATAATAGGTTAATAACAGGTTAATATAACAAGGTTAATAAAGCTATTAATCATAAACAGCAAATAGCAAAAGATAACTAAAGAATAACATATGAAAAGGGGGAATAGCCCCCTAACAAATAATATTATTTGTAAAACTTGACTCACTGGTTGTCCCTAATACTATGGCACTATGCTACAAATAATGTAATCATCTAATTATCAAATTGTCTATCCCTCCCTCTCTTTGTTTCCCTCTTTCTCTACATATCTCTCAGTCTTTCTGTGTTTATGTGTATCTCTGTGTCTCTCTTTATCTCAGTCCATCTCGCTGTTTTTTCTCTCTCTGTGTCCCATTTTTTCTCTGTCTGTGTCTTTCGTTCTCTGTCAATCTTCCTTCCTGCCTCTTTCTCTCGCCCTCTCTCTCACTGTACATCTCTGTTCAGCTCTCGCTTTCTCTGTCTATCAGTTCAGCTCAATTCAGCAATACTTTATTGGCACGAATGTTAGACTATATTGCTAAAGCACATAGCTCAGGTAACTGGAAGGTTAATAATAGGTTAATAACAGGTTAATAACAGGTTAATATAACAAGGTTAATAAAGCTATTAATCATAAACAGCAAATAGCAAAAGATAACCAAAAAATGAAAAGTGGGAAGAGCCCCCTAACAAATAATATTATTTGTAAAACCTCTCACTGGTTGTCTCTAAGACTATGGCAGGATGCCACAAATGATCTAGTTATCAAATTGTCTATCTCTCCCTCTCTTTCTCTACATGTCTCTCAGTCTTTCTGTATTTATCTCTCTGTATTTCTCTGATCATCTCTCTGTTTTGTCCCTCTCTCCCTCTGTCCTCCTATCGGTCTCTCATTCATTGTCAATCTTCCTCCTTCCTCTCTCTGTTTCTTTATCTATCTCTGTGTATGTCTGTCTTGCTCTCCATCTCTGTCCACCTCTCTCTTTTCTTCTCCATCTTCCCTATTGCTTCTCTCTGTCCCTTTCTATATATCTATTTATCTCTTCCACTCATTCCTTTTTTGTTCTCTGCCTCTCCCTCTTTCCCTGTTCCTCTCTCACTGTCTGTCCATATATCCCCCTTTTTTCTCCCTTTTCTCCCACCTTCCCTATTTACCCCTCTCATCCATCCCTGTCTGTATTCCTCCTCCACCTCTGTCGCTTTCTTTTCTCTATGTCCCACTCCTCCAGCTTCTTACTTTCTCTCTTCCTCTCTTTCTTTTCTTTCTCTTTCTTCATCTGACTGATCTTTTCTCCCCCTCACAAACTCTTTCTGTCTCTCTGGCTGGCTTCCCCGCTTCTCCGTCTCGAGCTCTTTTCAATGGCTCCAATCAATTCCTATACGTTATCTAGCATCTCTCTCTCTCTCTCTCTCTCTCTCTCTCTCTCTCTCACACACACACACACAGATTGTTCAGCCTTTTAGTTTGTATAATCATCGTTGGTTTCATGAATGCAGCTCTCTCAGTTCTCTCTCTCTGTTTTATGGGGTTGTTAAATCTGTAATATTGCGAAGATTTTGTGAAGACATCTTCACTATTAGATCTGCAGCACTGTTGGGTGACGCCGTAACTTGTTTATAAAATATTAAAGGCTTCCCTTCGCGAATGGCTCGGCCCTGTTGATGGTTTCCTCTCGGAGAATCTTCCTCTTCCTGCTCAGGCGAGAGCTGTCAAAGAGCACGGCTGTCTGAAACCACACATTTCTGCCCTTGGGGTGTGTGTGTGTGTTTCCTTTGCTTTCCAAGAATGCAGCCAAGCGCCTCTTGGCTGTAACTGGGCATTTTCTCTGTGACACTGCTTTAGGAAATGAAAACTGATGCCTTCCCTAGAGGCTATTCAGAGGGCTCGTATCTTTTGGGAATTTGCATAATAAAGCTGATTCCTCACTGACTCGTTCTTTTTCTGCTGCAGCTTTTATTGATACATACAGCATCAGCATCATTTAATGAAAAAGGTCACACATAGCAACAAGTTACGTTCAAGCCAAAGCATTTGTGCACCCACTGAGGGTGTGGTTATGTAGAAATAAATACTTTTGGGCTTTTGGCGTCTCATCATTGGAAGATCTTTAGTTCAAATCCGATGATGCCACGGCCATCCATGGCCAAGAATCTAAGAGAGCATAATTGGCCCTGCTCTCTGGCTGGGAATGATGGTATCATTCTCTCCCCTGTCAATCAGAATGACACAAGCCAATAGCAGATGTCTGTTAGCTCATGTATACGGGATAGGACAGTTAGCGCTCTCCTCCAGGCTAGGTTATACAGCAAATGAATTAGTAAAACAAATGAAGTCATAATGGGATTATTTGTAATTTCTAAAGGGTGAATTCCAACTGTGCTGGTAATTGTAAACTACTTTCAGATTCTCCTAATACATAATACAGCTTCATCATTACGTGTGTGGAAATTTGGAATAATGTGGTTGATTTTTCTGAAGAAAAAAAAAGCGCATCTCTAAGTCAGTTGAATTCAAATCACCCTGTTTGCAGAGTTGTAGTTATTTTGGTGTGTTTCAGTGTCAGCCTTTTTCTTTTTCCAGATTTGGATTACACTATATATTTTGTAAGAGATTGTCTTGACGTTCTTATTGTTCAAATATTCGGTTGACTGAATTTATTTGTTTAATGTTTGATCTGTGCGCTGATTATTTTGTCATTTAATTTGATTCGTCCATTCTTTGGTGTACATTGAGTTCCTATGTCACGGGCGCTCCACCGTGCATGATGACTCGTCACCATGACGACGAGTGCCACGATATGAGTGTTTATGTTGTGTTGTCTGTCGAGCCCCGCCCTGTCTAGTCATGTGAAGTGTGTCCAGCTATGTCTCGTTTGTTTCTCCCGATTAGTCAGTGTATAAGTACATCTGTGTTTCAGTCCTGATTATCTTTTGTTGTTAATGTCTTGTCGAATTACCTGTTTGAATTACCTGTTTGATGTTTAGTAAAAGGAAAGTAAGAAATGTTGTTAAGCGGATTTGCGAGTGTGTCCGTCCTTCGAACCCCGACCCGACGTGACATCCTAGTTTTATTATTTACTAGATTGGTACACAGAGCGAACATGAGCAGTAGCGCTACAGAAAAGGAAATCATTCTGTTGACTCCTTTTGGAAATCATGAACTACTTCCATATAATATTATATTTTGGACACATATTTCGACACATAAAATTGATACATAATTTTTAAAATTATATGAAAATAAAGTGAGTAAATGACTTGTATTTATTCGGAGCCCTTTTCCTCCTTTTCCAAGCGACCTAAGGGTCATTTAGCCCCAAAGTTTAGGAAATGTGTGTAGAACATGGGATCTCAAACATTCAAATATGATTTTTTTGCCTTTGAGTATGAAAATTCGAACAGTGAAATTAGTTCTGACAGCCCTACTGTTTGTAGAAACTGTATATACTGTATGTACTCATTATTTTGCCTAAATCTCTGTAGTTTTAGTACCGGTGTGTGATTGGTTTTTGGCGTGTTTATAAGTATTGCATTGTGTTGATTTGTATGAAGTGGTAATAGTTAAGCATGGGTCTGCACCGAGAGGGAGCGGTTAAGGAATGAGCGGTAGGGGTTAGGGCTAATAGGGCACACCTGAACGAGCTGAAAAGCCACGAGCCTGGGTTTGTTTTCATTCTGTGTTTAAGTTTAAACATCTGTATGACGCGCCAAAGGCACAATCTAAAATAAAGAGTTCAGGTTTGAAACTTATCCTGGATCTGCTGTGTTCTCTGGGTGGGGTGCTGCCGAATTTGTTACACTGGTCTCGAAACCCAGGAGCTGCCCAGAGAGCGAAGTAATGTGGACATGGAACAGAGTTCTCTCGCCCATTTTGTCTCTTGTCAAATCACTCTGTAGGTGCAACAACATCAGGCTGTGCTCGGGCCTGCAGAAACCGCAACAGGAGTTGTACGCAACAATCGTGGAAGCACAAGCCGCAAATCAAGCCATTCTGGAAAGCCTTCTAACCCCTTCCTCCTCCCCCGTGACTCCACCAATGAGCTCGCTCGCCCTGGTTAGGATGACACCCCAGGATTATGCCGAGCCAAGGTACAGCATGGCTGGCCCAAAGATGAGTGGGGCCTATGCTTTCAAGCACTGTTGACTGGGGAAGCCCAGCTGGCAGACCGCAGCCTGCCACCCGAGAGCCATGGACTATGCGGACGTGAGAGGAAGAAATGGGGGCCTCCCAATTCTTTAGCACAATTACATAATCAGGATGGGTTCCCAGAAGCTGAAGTTGTAATTCAGACTTAAACTCTCACTGATGAACAAAGGTCAGGTGTGCCCCCATCAGCCCTTACCCCTCCGGGTCGTCCCTCAACCACTCCCTCCTAGTGCAGACCCACGCTAAACCATGCCCCTGCCTGCTCCACCCCTGTTTTCACTGTTGTATATATACACAAACGCTTTGGTAACACTTTCCTGTAGGGCAGTTTTCAGAAGGCTACATGACACTTACATAAGACCTTCATGACAACTGACAAACATTTATAAACACTTATTCCAATAGCCTTTATGACAACTGACGCCTGTTGGAATAAGTGCTTATAAATGTTTATGTCAGTTGTCATGAAGGGCTTATGTAGGTGTCATGTAGTCTTCTGAACACTGCCCTACAGTAAAGTGTTACCAACGCTTTTATCTGAAACAGCTTACAAATAGAATCTTATACAAGCACAGAGTTGAGGAGTAAAGGGTGAAGAGTCTTGCTCAAAGGCCCAACAGTGGCTCTCTGGCAGATGTAGGACTTGAACTTCCATTCTTCTGGTTACTACCACAGAGCATTAACTGCTGAACTACAACTTCCCACCACTCAATTGAGGAAAATTCTGAAGATTCATTTATGTAATACATTATGCATTTAGACCAGCATACACTGACCTAAATGCATAATTTTCTGCATTTATTTATGTCCTTGGTATCTTAGTTGTAAGGATTATGTAAGAAAAGTAAATGACAATCCTAAGATAATAAAGCTCGCGGGAATAGATTTTTGTGCAGAAGAAAACAAAGTAATAATATGAACTTGAAGTACATAAAGGAAAATTTTGCATTAACATTCCAGTGTGGAAAATTACAAAATGATTGAGGACTCATTAAGGACTTTGTGCAGTCCATCCTAAGAAAGTACCTAAGTGTAAAATTCTGCTCTGGTCTTCAATCAACCTACACATATACACGTTACTCCCTGCTTCATCTCCCAAATTTAAGTCCTTGATGCTTGTCTACTATCACGGTTTGACGGGAGGTGGGACACAAACGCACAGCCGCTGAACAACATCTAAACATTTATTTGAGATTGTAATAAACATAAAAAACACAGGCACGGACACCATGACATAAAACAAGAACTCACACTGAACACTGACACACACGGGATCTAAATACATTCTGAAACGAGGGGAACAAATAGGAAACAGATGGAAGGACTTTACACTAACGACAGAGACAAACATTCTCCTCGCAGCAGCGCGAGGCGGATGTATGGATGTTCTTCAACCTATTAAGTCACTCATAAAGGCCATTACATCATGATCACTATGGCCTGCTGATGAACAGTGCCTGGTAATACCACCATAGAATGAATACCACCAGTTTCATTCACTCTGCATATTCTTTACAGCCTTCAAGAAACACCTGGAGGCTAATATCTTCTGAGAGCACCTGAGCCTTGATGCAAAAACACCCTCAGGTCTCTCTCTCTGCTATCTTTTGCCATGATGTCACCTTTTGAGGTGGTCAATGACCTGTTTTCCTCACAATTATTATGCTACTTTACTATAAGATTTGATCGACTGCTTTGTGACCTGTGTTTGTAGCACTTCTGTTTTAGTCATTTGGAGGAAACTCAATCTTGCGGTGTAACTCCATTACTCCTTTCTTACTCTTACTCCAGCCCCTTTCTTTACAGGTGAGATACCAGACTATCAAAACAAAAACTTAGAGACATACAGACAGTTTCTTTCCCCAAGTGTTAACCCTGCTCAACAACAAACCCTTTTAGCATGAACACGATACTGCTACTAATGAAATACAGCACTACACAAACATGGCACCTATTATACACAGTCAAGTGTACTTACTCTGAGAGGTTTCAATATGCCAAGTTCTCTGTGAGAACATACTGTCAAATACAGTATGCACATATTGTAATTACAATACATACTGTACAGTTCTGCATTTTCTACATAGCACAAAAAAACACTAGAAATTCTAATCTTTAATACTTTAATAATCTTTCACTAATTTATTTATCTCCTTTCTTAGCATTCTTCAATTTTTGCTTGTTACAACATCTGTGCTAATTTGAGCAGCTGCCAAGTCACATTCCTTTTAAGTGAATCTAATTTGGCTTATAAAACTGACTGATTCTCACGTGGAAAAAGGCCAAATGTTGGCAAAAACTCCTTTAGAGACAATACAAGGCACATCTTGATCAACCCAACGATGCGATGTATGAAAGATACATTTAAAGCAGCAAAGGGTTCAATACAACCAGTTTCAGTGTGATGCAGTGTGAATAAGTATTCACAGTATAAAACAATTTTTAGAAAAAGTGTTAAAGATGAGTATTGGGAGGCCACACCTCCTTCACTGGGATCGCCACTGTACTCGGAATTCAGGAAAATACAACCAACAATATAATATGATTTGTTGCTTTCTGTTATGAAAAAACATGTTGTAATAGTGTTCATGGTTTTAATTTGTAACGTAAATTGGGGGATTTATGCTCAACAATACTAGATAGAAATCTTTTTTTCTATGTGGTAACCGACCAGCCCTCTCGTTATCATGACTAGAGAACTGCAAGAGGGCAAAAGGTGTTGCGCTAGTGAGTGACTATTTTTTAGGCACTTAAAGTGCTGGGTAGACAGATTTTAAGGAAATGAAAAATGTTTGGCAAATACTTATTTTTTGGTAATAGTATACACAGACACAAATATATCATCCCTGTTTTCCCAAGTAGAAGCACTGGAGCGTATCTAGATCGGAAATATCAGACTTCCTTGTACAATGGAATGGTGCATGACAGGCACAGAGGCCCCACCTCCTTCACAGGGGTGGACAAGCACAGCGGCCACGCCTCCTTATCTGGGACTGACAGGCACAGAGAGGCATGGAAGGGGAGAGAGTGAAACTCATTTGTTTCTAAATAGTACACTAGTAATGAGAGCTGTGTGTGGTATCGGACTTTACCAATACAGAGATTCCTGGATCCATTCGGCCACCATCATTTAACACAAAGCTTTGAACTAGAGACACCCTGAAGCGTCATTACTCTCAGTGGAAAACACATGCATAATATGCTATATTTATTTATAAATTATTTATAAATGAACAGACATTAGCTAGACATATTCCCATAAGATTAGAATTTTAATTAAACCAGCATTTATAATGAACATCTCGCCCTGTATAACTTATGACAGATACCATGAGTGAGAGAGGAAGCTGTGTGTGTACTGCATATGTGTGTATGTTTATATAACCTAATGATGGCTAATTTGTGCACACAGGGAATTTCAGAGCTGATGTTAAAGATCTTAATTGCCTAAAGCCTCGGTACGAAAGTACTAAAGTGCTAACTGCTCTTTCCTGGAGAGAGGTCAATGAGGGAAGAGCAGCTGACAGGCATGATGCACGACGTGGCTGTCTGATATGAACTCAGAGGACTGCCAGTATGGTCTGATTTTACGCTGTTACGACTGCGGGCTTCTTTGGCACCAGAAAACTGGAGCTGTGCTTTTTCCAATGGCCAACGGTCTAATACCAATGGTTCCAGTTGTGTGGTTTTTGGTATCTTGCACCAAAGGGAACTAATGTTATTTGGGGGCAGCAGTGTTCATTGGTGATTGGTTACGCATATCGCATCACACAACATGCAGCACCTGGTGGTTCGTTGGTGCTATTTGCAACATTTGTACTCCAAGCACTTCTTTCATGTTGAACTTAATAATGGCGTCAGTGTGTGCCGTAATGATAATGTAGTCACCTTTACTGACGCTTGTACTGTGACCGTTTCAGATGTTTAAGACATTTTTCATTTAAATGACGAACTAGAACTTGAACCTCAAGTTCTATTGGCTCCAGTTTGGGCCGGTTTTTGTTTTTGAATGTGAATTTGAAAATCACCCCTTGCGATTTTGTGTTTTTCCCTTTTTTTCCAAAAAAAGGCAAGTGGTTTATTGGGAGAGATGCTGAGTTGGCGTTTTTGTGAGGTTTTAATGAGGTTTCAATGGTCCGGTAAATAATTGATTGAGTGGGACCTCCAGTCAAACATTTAACATTTGACCTGTTCCTGTAGCTCTAGTCATTGCAGTGTGTTGATCTGTTTTAGTGGTCTGGTGCGACTTCCCCAGTGGTTTCTTTCTACTTCATTCTCTCTTTCTCTCTTTGTCTCTGTCTTTCCTTGTTTATCTTTCCCATCTTTCAAAATACATTACACACAATGGGCCTTCAGTGCTGGGTACCAGGTAATAACTCTTCTGAAATTCAGTTTGTCTTTGCCACCTTTGGGAAAAGCAGCTGTATTGTATAGGAGGCTTGGGCAGGAGCCTGTGGGTGCTGAGCCATCTTATTAGGACTTCCAGGAATCGATGTCTTAAAAAGAAGAATGGGAGAGATATCTCGAAGAGGCTTTAAGGTGTAGTCAGCGATTTTGGCGGAAGTTAGCTGAAGCTAGCTGTTTTGTAACTTAAAATTCAAACAAATACAGCCCCTTCCTTCAGTGTTCCCTCTAAAGCCATGACCCCAAAACACATGCACGCGCGATACTTAGGTTAGAATGCCTGAATGCTAGTGCACAAGGTGGAGCTTCACTAAAAATACCTTGCTTTGTTACTTATTATAGCTATCTGATGAGAATTTCAACAAAGAACACAAGGACATTATGACCTCTAGCTATATCTTAGAGATAATGCCGATAATTTTATACTTTCTTTCATTACACAATTATTTGTAAACCAACTAACTGTTCACAGCCAACTAACTGTTTCTCAGTGTTAAATCTGACGTATATACTGTAGATATTGCATTATGGGTAATACACTCTCTTCCACCAAAGAACACCGTATTAACATTCAAAAATAAAAACTAACAAGAAGTCTTGCTAGCATGGGTTCTATGTATTCTAGCATTTGGGACATATAGAAAATGTCTGACTAGACATGAATCCTAGCCTTTGTAACAGAGCGTATAGACACAGAATGCTAACAAGATAATGGTAATGATGAGCAGATGGTACCAGGGCGGAGCCAGATTAGATTTTAAGTTCTTCATAACATTAGCAATCTCCTTAATTTGCATACGGCCCCTAGACACCCTACATCTTCTAAACACCTTCTTTTGACTGTGCCTTAGTCTTGGGTAAAGTAGCCACAAACTCCAAAAAGTGACGGCTGGGTAAGATTGTAGTGTTTGCCTAAGTGCAACCTACTCTTGGGATGTGTCCCCAATACTTTTGGATATGCCCGTTTTTTAATGTAGTATATTTAGAATAGAATAGAATAGAATAGAATAGAATAGAATGCTCCTTTATTGTCACATATACACATACAAGTACAGTACAGTGAAA
>JAOUQW010028884.1:0-10445 GCA_028565825.1 Olivaichthys viedmensis
GCTCACTTTTGGTCTGCCTGATCGTGCTTTGGATACGACTGATCCAGTTTCAGCAAAGCATTTTAGAGTGCCATACAGTGGAAATGAAAAAAAATCTCAGACTTTTGGACCCCACTGTAAATGATCACATCCACGTCAGTAATTTTCATCAAGAGTTAATCAGTTAGGTACCAAACAGCTCTAGTTTGTGTGCTTTGTTTTGTTTTTTCCCCCAGATGTGCATTATGACATGAATAACAGAGTGACTCCTCTGATGTCTGCTCTCCTGGTGTGGGAATATCTTAAGGACACTGCAAGCAACGCTGCGCTACACAACAACATTAGGAACCTGTTATTTATCCAGGTAAGGGTTCAGTGCATTGTAGTTTCAGTTTACACTATGCCATTTCTTTTATCCAGATAACGGTGGTGTGTATGGTCACCACAAATGGTGATATGCAAAGTGATTCATTTATAAATTAAAATAAAAAGATTTCGACAAACCCTCATCATTACACACAGACAGGATTGGGGATAGGCGGTAGAGCAAAAAATGATGTTATTTGCAAAAGTTTGCATGATAATAGACATGTCTGTCGTGGTATACACATTCGTACATCTGGAGGATTAGAAACTTTGTCCACTAGGGGGCAGGCCACCGCCGGAATATCTTCTTTGATCACTTGCTGATTTTGCACAACGAGGTAAACAGTGAAGATTGCGGGAGTTGAGGAGGCTGTGGTAATGTGCATCTTAAGAAAACGGCAGCGGCGCCAACGTAGATGGTGTATCAGGCCATTAAACCAATCTCATAGTGAAAACGGAGAGTATATTTCTCTCGTTCTAACGATCGGCGCGTTGCTTCACTATACTGCCCCCGCTGTTTACACTGGTATTGCACCACACGTATGTGCTACGTAAATTTTTTGGGACGTGCACAATCGACGTGCCGAATGAACGCAGGATACGTGCCGCGGCCATCTTGTGTACACGTCCGCGTAGTTAACAGCAAGTATAACCCCAACCATAAACACCAAAAACACTTATCCTGTTTTAGGTCTATTGATTGTTATTAGAATGTCTCTTAAGCCAAAGCTATAAATCCAAAATAAGGTGTGTGCTTGTCTGTGTTGTGTTTTACTCCAGTGTGTTGGTGTGTGTTTGGAGAACGGAAACACTCAGCTGGCAGCACACACACTGCAGTGGCTCGAGAAAGAGAGTGAGTTACCAGAGGTAATCATCATTTAATTGGAATTACACTTGCATCAAATGGAGTCGATCGGCCGAGCCGTGTATGTTGTCCAAGTATTGCTTCTATAGTTTTGCGCTGGCGCTATTAGGGCTAACAGCTAATAAGTACTAGCAATAGACAGAATTCCACTGAACGGAACAGCAGGCTTTACCGTCTGAGCGCAAAGTAGCCTCTGTCTCAAATTGCGCACTGTGCACTATATTCTTACACTATACACTATTTACTTGATTATCTAATACCTGGATGTTTGTATTGCAGTAATGTCTTGATGTCATAATGGGTGTTACAGCAGCTGACCAATCAGCAGCTTCGTTTAAACTCACACTTTTTTCTCTCTTTTTTTTTTTCCTCTCGTTTCTTTCTAAGGTTTTTATTTTATTTATTTATTTATTTATTTTTAACTTTATTCTAACCCTAATCTTTCTTTCATCCCTCAATTACTTTTAGCTCCTTGCAAGCACAGTATTTTTTTCAGGAACTGCACAACTACTTATTATTATTATTTTTTTTATTATTATTATTATCATGTGCAGAAACTGCAGAGAAAACTTTCCACCATTGTGTCTAAGAAGGATGTGTACGATCAGCTCCTAACAAGCTTCTCCTTTAACCGTCTACTGGAAAGTGTGAACTCGTTCTTGGATGCGTTTCTTGAGGAACATCCGTCTCACTTCCTATTTAAGGTATTAAATGTCGTCTAGAACGTTCACTCGCTCACCTGTATGTGGTCTGTGTTGTGGTGTTTTGTGTAATGGCTTTCATTATCTCCGGTTGAAACATGGCTAATTTTGAAATTACAGCCGTTATAAAGGCGCACAGGAGTGATCTGGCTTCCTTTCTTTCTTTTTTCTTCTTCTTTTTTTTAGGCTGCATCAAAAGTGGTCCAAACTCGTCAAGAAAGAGCAGAGCAGGTCAATCCGTGTCAGAGCTGTAAAGAACCAGAATCGACGAACCCCACAGACAGTCCCATAAAGTAGGATTTATTTACAAAAAAGTAACCGTTTTGGCCCAAAGACTAAAATAGTCCGTTAAGAAAATAACTCGCATGGCAGTGGGCAATATGGCAAGAATATCATATCGCAATACGCAATCTGTGTCATAATATTTAACAAAATGCCAGCAAAACAGTTGCCCTATATATAAAAAAAAATCCACAATGAAACACGATGGTTTGGATGATGGTCTATAATAATAAAGTGAATAAAAAGTAAAAATAAAGTAAAAAAAACATACTTGAATAAGAAACAGGAGATGAAATTGGTACAAACAATAGATTTTAACATCCAATCTCCTATTGGATGAGCTTTTGGGGACAAATGATTCACTCAACGACTTTTGTCCCCCCCCCCAAGAAAATTAGAACTTTGAATGATATTATAGTTTGCAAACATGAGGAGGAGTAACCATGTAAACTGTCAGTTAAATAGGCAGTGGCACACCAAATTGAAATTGTCTTCTGCTTTATATTTTCTCCACAAAGGAATGAGACAAAAGCCGTTTCAGCAGAGCTTAATCTGAGGTGAGTGGTGTTCGTTTCTATTCACGTTAGGGCGTGACGATACGATAAATTCTCGGTCTGAATTTTGTCCGACCCAGTGTCACGGTTTTCAGTGCGTCACTGTATCCTCTTAGAATCTCTCATGTTCAGTGACGCTGTTATTGTGTTGTGTTTCTCACAGACCTAAAAAGAAACTTCTCTCCACTAAAACTGTTCGTCCTTGGAAACCAGAAAGTACAAGGAAGCTGCAGTGTGTTCTTCGACAAACAGACAGATTACGTAAGAACTTCTTTTTTTTCTTCTTTTTTTCTTCTTTCTTCAAATTTGAGGAATCACGTACCTCTGTGATGTAGTGAGCGTGCCTTTTGGTCCCTTCATGGGCTGCATCCCAAGCTGCATACATCTGTACAGAATTGTGTATGAAAGTAGTACACTGTCTGTAGTACATACTCTTTAAACAAGCAGTGTTGGCTTGAGTCCATATTTTCGAATATTCACGAGAGTCTAAATAAAAATTAGAATAGTAAATTGGGCGTTCCTGAGTATTAATAGTAATCAAATGAGTTGCGCGCCTAGCGTGATGTAGGACTAAGCCCATTACTGTGTGTTTGCCCGAGGTGGTGTGGATAAAAAGATGTGATAAAGAAGGGATAGACACAGACGGCTTGGAATAAATCATGACATGGCGAGTGTGTTATACAGTCTCTCGATGGCTGCGTGTGATTGGTTGGTGGTCTCTTGAGGATGTCACCTTGATGCTCCTTTTCAGAATATTCACCAAAATAATAATGGATGCAAACGCATTTACTTTATCCTGAAAGGTTTAAAACGTTTGGCTGGAAAGGTGACTAGTGATACTGTTGAAATAATTAGTTTTGTAAAGGCATTAAAGATTTGAGATGGACCACAATGATATTAAATGTAGATTGTTGTACGTTTTCCAAAGTGTGTCACTCTATTTCTCTTATATGACATTAGTCATCACTGCTATAATTTGAATGTTGCTATGAGACAGCAGTGATGAATTAATAATATTGTATTATATGTCATATGGCCACATTTTTAAGTGATACGTTTTGATTTTCACTCTGTACAGGAGTATCCAGAAGGAGTTTTAAAGTGCCTCCGCCACAACAAAGCACCGTCAGCTCAAAATACAGAAGCAAGAGGGTGAGCTTGTATGTATGTATGTATGTATGTATGTATACAGGTGAGTCCTATTGAGGTTACAGATGTCTTTTGTAATGGGGGGACAAAAGAAACAAGAGTGTATCTCAAAGAAGAATAAGGCCCTGTTCCAATACTGTTTCTTAACACACCCTTATACACTTTCCCTTGGTCGAGTCCCTTTGGCCATCTTACGGTTTGTTCCGTTACTTTATCAGCTTGAATGGAGTTTGTTAGATCGAGTGGACATTACATTTTCAGGTACAGCATTTAGCAGACGCCCTTATCCAGAGCGACTTACAGAAGTGCTTTGTAGTCTCCATCGAAAAACATATTCCCACACTAGTACAAATAGGCCAAGGTGTAATGATACCATAAAGCTAAAACCCTGTTAGAGAGAAGTTAGTAAGAGAGGTACAGCAAAGAAAGAGTACAAGTAGGGTTTCCTCCCCGTTACTGTAGACTTCAGGAGCAAAACATGCCCAGAAGGCATTGCTGTGATCTCATTCATTTTCGAAATGGCGGACAAAGCTGATAAGTGTAAACATGAGCACTACAATATTTAACATATCAAAACTTAAAGGTTTGATTGTTGTTGTTGTTTCCCCCCCATCTCATTTCCTTAATCTACACGTGACAGCTGATGGAACTGTGTTACTCTGCTTGATGGTTAGCAAGTTATTTAATTAGCATGCTATCAAGCTGATCTGACTGTACAGAGTGTGAAGGAAAGTGAGTGTGTAAATCTATGGGGGGAAATCGCTTCAGGTCTGTTGTTCGTTAAGGTTAACGATTGAATGTTTCTATTTTCGAATATTTTATCGAATATGATCTTGAAGGTTTGAATGTTCTCTAAGTATAATAGAGACTCGAGATGTGCGTTCATATGAAAGGCTTGTCTGTGAGCTGTAACCTCATTAACTCTAACTCTAAGCAGCACTAATATTTCACCTTCTATATTTAATGGTTTAGGAATAATACACGCTCATCAGAGTCAAGCCTTTTCCACAATCAGTTACATGTTCAGTTACACCATTTCAGGCTGTTCGAGATTTTTTAAAAACACTCTAAAACCCGCCGCTAACGCCAGGTGCAGTCCGAATATTAAATATAGAAGTCACAGCGGTTAAATACACATATATAAAAATATCATTTTGTGTTCTCTGTAGAAGTGGATGTGGGAGGAGGACAAGAACCTGAAGGCCGGAGTGAGGAATCACGGCGAGGGGAAGTGGGCCCAAATCCTGGAGGAGTTTGATTTCGAAGATCGGACCAGCGTCATGCTGAAGGACCGGTGGAGGACGCTAAAGAAACTCGGACAGGTTTCCTAAACCCTCAACTCAAAGCTTTACAACTTTGTGCCTAATTGCTGTAATGACGCAGTGCCATCGATGAATTCTTCACTTTAAAGTTATTGGATCAAATAAAACTCCAAATATAAAGTGAGTTACATTTATAAAGATGCCTAAATGTGTAAAATTGCCCATGTATCTCTACGCAAATGTACTTTTAGTATTATTAAATTTTGCTATGAGTGACTAAATACCGATATGATACATTTATTATTTTTAAATGTTTTTACTGTTTTCTTTTTTGTTTTGTTTTTAATAACACGTGTGTGTGTGTGTGTGTGTGTGTATATGAGCAAAAAAAGAGTGAATGTGAAAGCTTACATTGTGCCTAAAATAATATTAGACAAAAATGCTCCAAATAAAAATTAATGGATGTACATTTGTCTCATATTTTTAGACAAAAATAAAACACTCAATAAAAAGGACTTGGATGTGTGAAGGGCTGAAATCTATTTGAAAGAATCGTGCGCATATGTTTAGACTAATTAAACATTTGAGTTAAGACTTTAACTGGGTTTTTGGTGCAGCATATCAAAAATACAAGCAAAATAAAACCCTCCCAATAAAAGAAAGAAAGAATGATTGAATTATAATAAAAAGAATGATAATTCTTATTGTTTTTAATGAGTTGCGTTCCTTTGTTTCTCTAATAAACATAACATGCAACACACAGTATACATTACACATTCCACAAATTTTAAATGAAGATTAAAAGTGGTGTAGATCAGTAACCTTATGGCCCTGGGTATTAAAGAGTTTTTACATCTATTGCATTTGTGGCCAGAAGAAGGAAGCTGACACTTGTTGTGTGGGTGGTCTGGACAGCACCGAAAAATGATACTTTTGTGCTGTGTGGCACCGCATATCACATTCAGATGGTAACACGTGTATCTTCCTAACACGGTGTTCATAATCACAGTAAAGTGCACATTCAGAAACAAGAACAGTCCCCAACAGGAGCCGGCGAAACTCAGGGTTCGTTTTCCACCATCTCGAGAGACGACCGATCAGGTCACAGTGACGACAGTGAAGGCGAGGGCATCGCCTTTGCGGCGTGCAACGACATCATCACAGCGTGCGACATGCTTATGCCATTGTTTAGTCCAACATGGAAGAAATGCTCGTATTAACTGTTCCTTTGTCTGATTGGCCATTTGGTTAAACAGCTGAGCTCGATCAACACCACCATTTTCTCCAATTTAATATAACAAAACATCCACAGTCTTGGGAAAGGTTCTTTTAAAAATCGCTGATGGTGTGGTCCAAATGAAAATTGAATCCTACTTAAGCGTCTTTAAAACTCCAAAGTGAAGTGTTGGACACTTTCTTCCCAAGAGTGTTTGCAGTGTTTTTACTTTGAACAGAAAAATCATGGGGAGTTCCGAGTTTCACCTACAAACACAGATTTAGTTCCAGTACAAGTCGTATTTATGTTACAGTAAGTAATAGCAAATTTTGGGCAGCAGTGGAAGAGTCAAACTTCACTCAGCTGTGTGTATTCAGACCCTTTTAATGTCGCTACAACACAGAGCGATCATGTAGCACAACATAACTTCATTAAATACACGTATACATTAAAGATCATAGTTTGTTCTTGTTAAATAATGCTGTTGTAGAAAAATAATCAACGACGAGGTGGTGTGATGCGGCCGTTAGTGTTTTATTCCGTTTATACCACAGCGATTTGCCAAGATTACACACATTTATTTATTAAAGAAAGAAACATCGTACTTTTTATCCGTTTATAGTCACATTTAATGTTGTGGAACGTCTGTGAAGTTAGTTCCTGTTATCACTTACATTATAACCTCTATAAACAGTCGTTCCCTCACCAGCCTCTCTTTTTTTGTCTCTCTCTTAAAGTTAATAAGACAAATGCAGCTTTTCATGTTACTGATAAGGCACAAACTCCTCGGTCCTGAAGACTTTCCCACGGCAGAAAACCTAAAGCAACAGCTTTATCTCTGACTGTTGCACAGCGCTGACACCGGAGTCTCCTTCCATAAATGTTAAATAAACCTTCTTCTTACAGAAAGCTTCACCACAGCAATGATCCTACGTTTTACTTTGTTAAATAACAATACTTTTTAAAATCCGTTTATTGTTAGGCTTAAATTATGTGAAGTCCCTGTGAATTAGTTGATACTATAGAAACCAAACAGATTAGAACGTGTGGATTAATATATAAACCTGTGATTTGCCTTGCAGTCGGCACTGCTGTCAGAGCCGTGCGGTTATAGAAATTTAATCAACGCCTGACCAATCAGAATCGAGAATTCAACAGCGCTGTGGTATAAAGATAGACATATAGATTGATAGATTTATATTTATAAAGGGAGCTGCCTGGTGTGCAAGTACACTAATAATATATGCACTGGCTCTTTAAAAAGTAAAAGCTACACTGCAGTAACTTTCTATTACTCATAAATACATGAGTGTAAATCTGTTTGGCATCTCTTACTTGTATTAATCCATTCGAGTTGTGTATTTAATCCTGTCAATGACATTCCTAAGAGTAATAAATGTAAATCTTCAACACCACCTCAAATGTTTATCACACGGTGCCCTGAAGTCCACCTGAGATTATGGCTGTGTCCCAAATGCTAGTGTTGGATGGGATTCATTCTAACAAGTAAAGGTCATTGAGAAATCTTATGAGAACATGTGGTTTGGGAAGGTGTACACAGATACTGCATCACTTGTAGCCTATTTAGTAGCTAGCTAACAGCCAGCCATTCTAATAGGTTAATTCATGGTAAGCTATAATGCCAAAATGTCACGCTACGTAAATCAGCTAAAGCCTGACAGAAGACACGCTAAACACGTACGACCTTGTAGCTAAATTTTACGTTATTTCATTACACACTCATCTGAATGTAACATTTCGCAATGTTAAAACTGAGCTGCGCAATGGGTTGTGGGTAATGTGCACAATCCTTTGGCCACTGAAAATAACGCTATAAACATTTGACAGTGATTATTTTGCTATCAGGATGTCTTGTTAGAATAGATTAAGTGTCAGTGTTTTGTGTTTTTATTCTAGGACATGGACAATCCCAGACCCAAGAAGAAGAAAATGCTGAAGAAGAAAAACAAAAAGAAGAGTAAGTCGGATTTTTATTATTGATTATATTCTTTCCTTATCAGATTTTTGTTTATTTTCAAGTTGTGTTTTGAAAATAATCGTCATCCTTTTTCTTTACTTTTCAGTGTTCAAGAAACGCAAATAGGAGTTTTGTACGTCTGGATTTAAGACGAGATGGTTTTCGTTTGCCGACGCTTTTTAGTTTTGTCTTTTTCCAGATATGTGTAAAAAGCATGATCATTAAATACATCCTTTAGAACTGTTTCTGTCTCTACCCATCACTTAATAATAATTTTAAAAAAATGTAATTGACCTTTACTTTTACCCCAATACAAGCTAAACTGTTTCTGAATGTGGTGGGTGGATCACCGTTTACTGTCTGGTCAGAGGTATTTAAAAATGCGCACATCAGATTTTAAGTACCAGATATGATGGTGGCTCAACTCAGTTGCTTTGCTTGTAGCCATAAGCCTTATTCAGACAGGATTAGTTTTACATGGGGAGCCGGTGTAATGTTATCGTTTAACATGTTTTTTTTTTTTTCATTTTGATCCATTGTAAACCTGGAGGGCCTGGGCCCCAAATGGGTGGGCAGCCCTTACTCCCCCACCCCTTCCCTCAGGTTAGGTACGCCCCTGGGGTGGCCCCTCATTTTTATTGTGTGTTTATGATAATCAGAGCTCGCCCTACAGCCCTTCCCCCATTTTACGAGCAGGAAGGGAGGAGGGTAGAAAGGGCGGTGCCCCCCGGAGGCCATCTTAAAAATGTATCCAGTGTGTGGGGGGTGAAGCTGCGGAATAAAGGAGGTATATCCAAGCAGAAGGTCAGTGAGTGTGTCACTACCACTGGGTAAAAAGTGATAATAACACTGGAAAGCATGTCCACACCAACGGATGAGGGCGATTTTGTCAGATTTTATATAAATAGAATTAAAAGAAAAGCCATAACCCTCCCCTAACCCTGACTGTAAGTGTTCATAACACTAACATACCTACAGCACATTCTCAAATAAGTGATTTCTATTAGTAAGCCATGTTTCTTTACTGTGGGTGCTAATTGAACACAAAGTCAATTTGTTTGAGAAGTTATGAATGATTTAGGTTAGGGGTTAGACAGGGTTCATACAGATGCTTGAAAATCTTAAAAATTTCTAAACTTATGTTTTCAGCTGATAGCTAACCTAGCAGCAGCTGACTAGCTAGCCGTTAATGCTATTCAGCTACTTGCAGGTAGAAACTTAGCTACTGCATTTTCTTTTCTTAAATGTTAAATGCTGATCTGTGTGCTTAGATCTTGATACTGGAACAATTGTGATCCTCTACCCTAAAAGTGCAGGAAAAATGGCTGAATTTTACAAACCCTGGTTAACGTTTGTAGCCTTTCTTACGATTTCATTTCTGAAATTCCAATAAAATTGTTCTCGCTCGTAAGAATCCCTTCAAATGTTTTGCTACAATCAGGGCCCAGTTTCTCAAAAGCATCATAAAGTTAAGGACAACCTGAAATCAAAATTGACCTTTTTTTATCTTGTTAGTTTGTGTCCTTGATCAGATTGTTGCACAATCTGTACTAATCACTTAAAAGACAAAATTCACTAAAGTGCAGCAACTTTTTTCCGCCTCTATACGGCCTCTGATTTTTTGATTACATCATGGTAAAATTGCAGACGGGACAAAAAATATATAATAACCAATCATTTTATGTCATGTTTCACCTCCCCCGATACCAATGAAATTTTCACAAGCCAATCAAATCCCGATGGATAAAACCAAATATATATATATATATACTGTATATATATTTTTTTCTTTTGGCCCGGCCAAATATTCCGTTTCACTTGGAAATATGTCACGTTGCTGAAAAAAATGTGCCATTTCCGTTTCCTGTTGTCTTTGAGGTCATCTTAACTGTCAGAGAGAGAGTGTTCAATGTGATGCTCACTCCACCATCTTTGTGCTGCGATACTTTTGAAAATTTTTGACCAAATTCAGTTTTATTTATTTTTAAAACACAACATGAAAATAAATTGCTCCTGCTTGTGTAATTCCTATGGATTTTTGTGTTATCCTGTTATTTCTGTAGCCTCATTTTATGTTTCTGGTAGGTTTTTGT
>JAOUQW010028885.1:0-10443 GCA_028565825.1 Olivaichthys viedmensis
CACAATTGGCTGATTAGATAATTGCATGAATGAGAAGGTGTACAGGTTCCTAATAAAGTGCTCGGTGAGTGTATATAGTATATATGCATTTTTCTATTTTGTGTAGAAGACTTCAGCAGCTTCTGGAAAAATCTGATACAGTGCTGAAATATTGCCGTCTGTATGCAGGTATGTTGCAATCGCATCTTTTTTATGATTAATAAGTTATTGTTAACTGTTCCAGAGCTAACTAAGTCATGTGGGGGGAAAATGGCTCTATCGCCATGACATGCTAGCTCTGTAAGCTTGCTAAATGTTGTTTTGTATGTTGTCTGAAATTTTACAAAAAGGAAAAGTACACTATACAATCACGAAGCATTTTGTTATACCGCAATGAATTATACATCACATGCAATTGCTTGTGCTGAAGTGGTCAGACTGTTTTGTTGACTTCGATACAGGCTTTGCTAGAGCAGACTTGCAGCTGCTGAAAACATCTAATACAGTGCTGAAATATTGCTGTCTGTTTGCAGAATAAAAAGAGAGCGAGAGAGAGCAATCCAGAGACTGTCTGCTGTGTCTTTTGTCTGCCGCACACACACACCTAGTTCGCTGTTGCCATGACGGTCGTCACATTGATGCCTTTACCAACCGTTACACAGGAAGATCCAACCACGACCCAGTTGTAGCTTTTTGGCAGAGGCAGCCAGATTTTCATTTAAAATCTCCTGGTACTTTATGGAGTCCATCCTAACAAGGTTCCCAGGGCCTTTGGAGGAAAAACAGCCCAACAACATCAAAGATCCACCACCATACTTAAAAGGGGGGATTACGTTCTTTTCTGTATAACCATCATTCTTTTAACGCCAAACCCACCTTAAGTGTTTGTTGCCAAAAAACTAAATTTTTTGTCTCATCTGAGCATAGAACCCAGTTCCAGTAACAAAGTTTGTGGTTAAATGAAAGAAAAGGCTTTCTTCTGGCACGCCTTCCAAATAGTTTGTTGGCATGGAGGTGTTGTCTAATTGTAGATCTTCTGCAAATCTCCAACCGTGATCCTTGGAGAAATTTTTGCCTCTCTAATCATCCTCCTCACTGTGTAAAATACACTTGCGTCCTCTTTCGGGCTGGTTCATTACATCTCCGGTTGTTTTAATTTTCTTAATTATTGCCCTAACAGTGGATATGGGAATTTCCAGCCATGTAGCTATTAGCTGTAGGTATTGCTGATTTATGAAGGTCACACTTTTGTCTCATTTAATTTGTGTATTCTCTAATCTTCCCCATGGTGATGAATGACTAAGGGAATTCGGCCTCTGTGTCACCTCATATTTATACTCCAGTGAAACAGGAGTCATGGATGACTGCTTAAGAGTTTCTAAACACTCAGGTGAACTTAAAAAGTAAAATATAAATGGGAACATGCTTCAGTTACATTTTGTTCATAAGCATTTCTAGTTGTGCCAATAATTGTGACACATGGTTTTGTTAAAAAAAATGTTTTGGATAAGGGTTGTTTATTTTCTTAGAATAAATTTACTTTAATTAAAGGTCAGAGTTCTCATATTTTCAGTGTGAGATTATTAACCACAGACATTTTTTATAACCTTTTTTACCCATCTTTACCAAGGGTGCCAATAATTCTGAAGCTGACTGTAACTGTAATGATGTTTTTTTTATTTCAGAATGATTCAATTTAAAAAAGTAGGAATGGAATCTGGAATACAGGATTAAAGCATACCTGTAATTAATAGAGAAGTTTTGTTCTTTGGCCCCTACAAAAAATAAGACATTTAGGTTATAAGTAAAAAGATTGTCCGCAAACTGGTCACGTACACTGGAGGACTCCACTGGTGTGACTAACCTGTCTCAAGGTTGCACTGCTTGTGACCTTTGCAGCTGCGCAGTTTCATGAGCTGCAGGTGCATGTGGTTGAGTGCATCACGATCCAGTGTACTAACTGCATTTATCAGCTTTACACAGAGAGCACAAACACAGAAGCAGAAATTATCATTCTGTTCTTTGACTAAAGTCTTTATTAGTGTACGGTTCAAACTCCACGCTTGGTGATCATTCTGTGTTTACCTGATAAGGGTCCGTGTTGAGGTCAAAATATTCAAGAAATCCTGTAGCAAACTCACAAAACAGAAAGTTGTGAGTGTCGTTGATGGTCCTCAGACACCAGTAGGTGTTATTGTTGGCACTGGTACAGGCACAGAATGGCCCCACTAGTAACATAGAGCATGACAATTAGAAAATACCTGTTTATGTCAAGTACTTTATTAACTTATACAAGATGGTTAAACTTATAAAGGGATTAATACTTAGCATATAACTAATTGGGTGCATTAGATTAGAGTTGTGGATTGGATTTTTGGAATCCTGGTACATCTCTTTTCAATCAAAGATCCAGGTTGCAATGTCTTACTTGTCCAGAAGGGGGCGGTCTGCCAGTGCAGGTTATCGTGGGTGAAACAGGTGAGGCCAGGCATGCTGCATGTGTCATTGGAACGAAGGCGCTTTAGCATCTTCCGCAGCTTCTTCCCGCGCTTCTCCCTCAGCAGCCACTGCTTCTTACCCTTATATGCCAGTCTTTAAGCCGTGGTCAGCATAAGTCAACAGGTCAATTTACGAGAATTAGCAGACTGAAGGGTAGCAGGTACTAGCAATGCTATAATTTTTCCCCATCAAAAGTTCCATCAAGTCAAGCTCACTTGTAATTTTGACTCACCTTAGAGAATGCATCTGACCTGACTGGAGTCTGAAGAGTGCTCTGTCCTCATACTGATAGCTTAAACACACAGAAAAAGCAAGAATGTGTAATAAATCTGGGGTTATCACCTGGGGGGTTATTGCATGCAGTTTTTTAGTTCCCCGGATTGTCAACTGAGTTCCCTTTTCTTCTTAATTTGCTTCACCCTGTTCCGTAAAATGAAACTTTATACTCACACATTGTGGTGGCATTCACACTTCTTCGGCCGAACCTTTTTCAGGTGACTTTTGACTTCTCTCAGATTCTTTATTTTGGTGTGTAGCGTCTCAATCTATTTATAGAGAAGAAAGATAAAATGTGCACATGATAATTTTCTCTTTGTAAGAGTAATAATTAAATAATTGACTTGAAGTAATGATGTAGAATCCAACCTCATGTTCAATGTGTAGTTTATGGTCTTTCCATGCCTGTAGTGATTTGTACAGTCCACCATCACATACCACTGTGTCATTCAACAATATCGAACACCTAAAATGAGCAGTATACTGAGATATTGCAAACACACAAACACTACAATGCTAATATTAATTTATATAAACCTTCACATATAGACACTGAGTAAATTTATTCACATCTTCCATTCCAAACCCTGTCTGCCTCTAACCTGTAGGTAACTTTCAGGGCTGTGTGGGGTGTGAGGTTATTGGCTGTAGGTTCCATTCCACTGAACTCTTCATAGCCTCCATAAGCCGCCTGTTTCCTGCCCAATCTGATGTTCTTTGGAGCAATGGGCCGGTAGCCCTCTTCCAGATCCAGAGTGTACACAGTACTGTCCAGGTGTGGTGGGAGCGAACGAGCCCAACGATTCCGAGACGAACTCTTTTTTGGCTTCAGTTCTGGAGTAAAGTAAAAAAATATATATATGTGTATTTCTTGTATGAAATCTCTCGTATTCTGTAATATACAGGAAGTATACTCATTGGTAGTGCTTATAACAACAGCTAAAACCCACTTATTTTTCAACCACATGATGGCAACACTTTAATAATAGTTTAATAATATATTCCCAGACTGGCTCCAACTGAGGAGAGCAAATGAAACTATTCATCCAAAGAAGTAATTAATAGTTTATACTGATACACATTTTAAATGCTACAGAGACCTTCTGCCCACTACTGACAATTAGCTCCGAGACAAAAAGTTAATACAATAAATATGCACATAGCATGTTAGAGACATACTTTTCTTAGCGAACAGATTCCTCCTCTTGAAGGGCACAGCAGACTCACAGTCACAATGCTGTGTTGGATATCCAGGCCTATACAGCTGAGCATTACTGGCCACCAGGCCCTGATCACGAGGGGCATTGAGATCTGTCATTCCTTTACACTTATGCAGCCTCAGCATACCAGAGGAGTCCTCAACACATTGCCACTTCTGCAGGCAGAGAGAGTTAGAGAGAGTGTGAGGTCAGCCTTGTGTGAGGTCAGCCTTTTGTGTGTGTGTGTGTTTCCTTTACATACCTGTCTAGGCTGCTCACAAGGGGTCTGATAATCTGTTTTCTGGCAGAGATCTCTAACACGCTGGTATTTAGGCAGAGAATTCTCCCAGGTCTCCTCTTTTCCATTGGTCAACTGATGCAAAGGCTTTCTGTGCAGTTATAGGGAGACTGAATTCATTCTAGTACAACACGCCATCTAATTCTGGACAACACGCCATCTGCTGAAGCTCTTTCCTAAAACAATAATGTGTCATCTAATGTCTCTCTAATAGAGACTTATGATCAATGTTGCTGGATAATGTTGGATAAATTCTCCTTTTTGTGAGATACACTTTAAGTACTCTAATACATGGATACAACTGGCCCTATCTTTAATGAATACTCACCCTCTCTCTACCAGGAATGAGTCTCTCCACACTTTCCCCTTTTTGTTAAACTGAAACCTGGAAACATACAGAGAGTTTGTAACCTTCAACTTTTTACAGATTACAGATCTATTCTACATGCAATGTTTGAATTTAATATTAATTAATAATAGAATAGCACAAGTACACTCCTGACAACTGAAGTAGAAGCATAATATCTTTGCAGCTGTACCGGTTGACTGGTTTGTCAGTTTCCAGCAGCTTGAGAATAGATTTTCCATCCATGTCCACAGGAATGTCCACTCCAGCCATATCAAGGAGGGTAGGCGCTAAGTCAATATTGAGAACTATATGGGGGTTACTGCAAAAAGATAAAATACTTAACAATGACCAAGTTTCTGAAAGAGTTGGGTCAGTGAAATCTTTATTTGAATTTTACTGCTGTGTCAAACTATTTCATTGAAACAGCCTCTGATGGTGTGATATTAGCATAAATGGAGGTTATGTCTGATTTGCAACTCACATGACTCCTGCCTCCACGTTTGGCCCTCGTATGTAAAAAGGCACACGAATGTCAAACTCGTAGGGCATGGACTTGCCCTTAACAAGGCCAAACTGGCCAATGTGGTAACCATGGTCAGACATGTAGATAAGGTAGGTGTTGTCCAGTTCCACCATCTCCACCAGCATATTATACACCTTTTACAATGAAAATAGGAACAGACAAACACTTTTTTTTATTATTATTATTATTATTTTTTTTATATACATGTAATCAAGATCCAAAAGCATTTGATGTTTTCCCCTCAAATATTATAGCAGGGGTGTCAGTACTGAAGAGCCACATCTCTGCTGGACTCAATCCCTGAAAGCACATGATTTAACTCATTGGTTAATTATAAAGACCTTTATGAGTTGATTTGGGTGTGCACATTCACAAATGTAGTTTGAGACTTAATTTTATAGTTAGGTGAAGTGAATGAGATTTCATACCTTTTCTACACTGTCATCCACTGAGAGCAGGGTCTGCAGTCTTCTTCTCTGCAGCATGTTGGTGAACTGCATGTGAACAGGCTTCATAGGGCCAGTGTATCGCAATATCCAGTGCTTGTCCGGGTTGGGGGCATAATTGTAGCTTGGAGTGCTGAGGAGACAATTACCAGAAGAAATGACTTACCAAAACAGTCTCCTGTAAAAAGCTGATGACATTTTCCATGAATTTTCCATGAGTTCATGGCATAACTTGATTGTGCTTCAGGACTCCAGCATTTTTTGAATGGCCAGATTTTTGGGTGAATAGAGCAGAATGCACTGTCTTGTGTTACATGATAAGAAGTGAAACTGATTAGCATTGTATTAAAGAGTTTCATTATCATAGAGTATTGTGTACTGTGGCCAGTTTTAGAATCCCATTTCTTCTTCATTTGTGACAGAAATGCAGGATTAGTTTGCATAATGGGCCATCAGATACAATACTATGATTAATGTTACTCAGACTACACTGACAGTCTTATCAATAGTCTGCCATCTGGTCTATAATTTAAAAAAATAAACATCAAAGGAAAGTGAAGCATATTTATTGTTTGAAGACTACTAAATTAATTCAAAGTGTGCATTATGTACACAAGCAGACAGCTTTATAGAAAATAATTTTAAGAAAATAAGAAAACTAAATTTGTTAAAAATTTAAAAATAAAAGTGGTAAAAGCATCACACATGCTGCTATCCTTTGTGACTCGAATGGGACAATCCTATCATAGTCAAGAGCTAGAAATTTAACAGAAGTGATTATTATAGCTGCGACAAATATTTATCATGGGGCTATTATGTAAATTCAGAAATAATTACTGTAAATGCACAATTATATTTCTCTGCCGTCTGAATACACTAAGAGTGTACACTAGTGAGTCAAATACTAATAACGTTCATTATCTACAATTGATACCACTATTTTTTAAATAATATAAAACAGTCCATTGTACCACTTTTATTAGCATTGCAAGAAATTTTGCAGATAATTGAATTAGATTTATCTTGTGAGGTTTTCAACAATTCCTAATTGGTCCACTAATAGCAGGCTTTATGCTTACATGTGTTGGGATGCATTTGGAAAGGCTGTGCTGTACTGAGGTGCCACATCCTCTGGGCCATGAGGAGCAACATGGCTCAAGACCATCATCACAGGCCGGTTGGGGTACAGTCTCTTAGACATCCGGAAGAAGCTGATACTATCATTTGTGATAATGTCAGTGAGGTAATCCTATAAGTTAAGAATTTTGTAAATTACTCATGTCCTATGAAATAATATAGGGTCTAAATCTGCAAATGTCACTTCGAAGTTGCCACACTGCAAATACTGTAAAAAGAAAGTATGTAAATATGTAAATAATTGAGTCACACAGTGAGAATCAGCTTCCGTAAAGCGGTATAAACTTGAACTGTTTAGGGGATATCTGTGCACAGGTGATCTTGGTTGATATTAGAACAAAGACGAAGTAACTATTTGAAATAACTGAATTAGCGATTATAAAGACCAGAAACCTAAAAAGAGCTTTGTTTTATCCACAAAGAAAAAGTACTATACAGTTGTATTATGCAGGCATTTTAAAAGAAAAGAAACAAAAGCATTAGTACAGAACCTTGTGATACTCCATGCTATGCTTCTCCCGGACTCCATTTCTGCACAGAGTGTAGTTATAGAAACGGGAGTTCTTCACTAGTGCTACCCACTCCTTCCATCCAGGTGGCACATAGGAGCCATTGTACTCATTCAAATACTTCCCAAAGAAAGCTGTAACAGACAGTATTTATCTAAAAGTCATCAGGGCAAGACTAAAAAAGCAAAACACAAGCTGTGTGATATCAAATAAAATACACATCTTTTGATCTTTCGATACATATACATACAGTATTTTGATATTTGTGATTACTAAGGCAGTTAGGGATTTTTAATAGTGATTATTCAAATTACTGAGCACTAACCAGTCCTGTAGCCTGAATTGTTAAGGTGAACAGCAAAGGTATGAGGCTCATGGTGGGCCTGCCATGAAGGTGATGAGCAGTTCTCATTATTGGTGTAGGTCTGGTGGTTGTGCACATATTTTCCACTGAAAATGGAGGATCGAGATGGGCAACACATAGGAGTGGTAGAAAATGCATTGGAGAAGTGGGTGCCTCCCTGCATCATTATACTCTTTGTTTTGTTCATGGCCAGCATGGAGCCTAAGAAAACGAGAGACAGAAAGAGAGAGCGAGAGACTTAACAAAAGATATAGACATGAAAAGAGAAAACAATTAAATCCTTTAAAGAATTGAGAGAATAATAGTAGAGAATAAAGAAACAATTCAATCCTTTAAAGCTTGTTTAAATTGATCATGATTGTCCTATGTGCTTGACCTAAATATCACCTCCAAAAATGTGAGGAGAGAGAGCCTGTTAGGGACACTAAACAAAGATTGACCCACACTATTGGACAGACAGGTACAAGGCTTATTGAACACTGATACAATTTTAAACCCCTCTCCCCCTCAAGCTGACATAGCTCACCAAGCTCTATGTCTTGGTCGTCAGTGAGGATGAGGATGATGTTTGGGCGAATGTTGCGTCGGTCCCTGTGCAAACGAGACCTTAGGCGCTGACCAGAGAGATGCATGGAGGCATCAGAGAGGAAGAAGTATGCCAGGAGGAAGAGAAGGATGGAAGCTGATCTCCACCCTGCCATAGCTTTGTCCAGCTGGTACCTCATTCTTTAGAACTGTAAAGGATATCTCAGCTCTTACTGTACCTGTCAAGAACACATAAAATGTCAACATTAACCCTCTACAAAGTAAAAGAAAGATTAGATTCAACATCTACTGTCAAATTAGGGTACATGAGAGGAAATGATTACATTGTGCGAACTCCACTATTTACCGCCATGGTGCTGCAGCTGTTTCACCAGGTAATGTGAATATTTTACAACTTTTTAATTCCCTCAAAACCATGGACAGCTGCAGGGATAATTTCTGCTCGATTGTCTCCTCAACTATCTCTCACTCTGTCTCTCTAATTGACATCAAAGACAGTAATACCTTATATAACTTCTTTAATATAAAGGACCTGATTAAGACTGTTAGTATTAATCAATCATTAATGATGTATAACAGTGGCTGTGTCTTTGCCCACATGTAACAATCAACACAGATGAATAAATAACTCCCGTCTGGAGGCTATTTGCAGTGGGCCAAATGAAGCTGGTGAGGGGTGAATGATACAGGCAAAGGTGAATCTGTGGTGGTGCCATGCTAATGGATCATGAACAAGAAGGGCCGAATATGTCTGACACAGAGTGTAAATTAGGTACAAGCAGACCGTACAAATTAGTTCAAGGTGTAATTTGGCTATGCTTCATTCGGTGATGCTACATTGTGCTTCACAGTGGAAATCTATATCAGTGCCTTAGTTGAAGTCTTATCTTCAATATTACTTTCCATTGTATTTACTATAATGTTTAAAACACTACCACAGATTTCAATATTCTTGATATTACTGTTTCTTAGTTGAGGAAAATGTAATTGTTTGTAAGAACACTCCTTCATGCAGGTCAGCATGCAAGCACACAAAGAAACCAAGATAAATTTTGTTTTCAACATTTAAAAAAAATGAAGGCTTTAGCACATCTATGATGCCCAAGAAAAATTGTCCTCAGCTATAAGGACTAGAGCTTGAAATATTTGTCCAAACCCAACGGGACCCTACTGCTCACGTGGGGTTCTGTTGGGTTCGAACGTCATTTCCCAAATATGTGTCGGGCTCAGGTCGGGTTCGGATTTTACATTTGAGTTCTCACAGCCTGCGTCCCACTTTTAACAGATTTTACCCTGCATCTCTCCCTGCTTTAGTTTTTAATCAGGCATGCTAGAGTCACCCAATCGTTTTGTTGACAGAATTTAGCACAGATGCCCCTGGTTGTGAGAAAATGGTGATCAATGTGGATGCTGCATTAGCTTTATTGTGCCCAGCAATGTAACAACAGCCATGACAATGAAGAAAAGGACATCCTTAGTAGAAATGCTGCAGAAAACACTGAAAGATTGTATATTTGCAATGACAACAGACATGTGGACCGAGGACTATCGGAAGATTTGTTATTTGGCTATTACTTGTCATTTTGTGATGGAAGAGATGGAACTCATTTCAAAAACCATGACAACTACCATGTTCCCAGTTGAAGAAGCAAAGACCAGAGATAATATGAGACGAGAGATCCACAGACTACTGGTTTACAAAGTTTAGCTTGGACCCTGTCAGTCTCAGCAAGATTGTTTGGGTGATCGACCAAGTTTCAGACATGATCACTGCTCTTCAGGAGTACGATAGGCTTGATTGCATTGACCATGTATTCAACACAGTCCTACACCATGGACTAGACATTGATGAGCTGTCAGATGTAGCTCCAGGCATGTAGCTGAGACTTTAACGGCTGCCAATGGCTAATGGAAAACCTGGTATAAAACCCAATTTGTTCTTTCTGTGTTTTCTGGTTTTCCAAATATTATTAATTCATATCAATTCAGTGGAGGTAAAAAGACTTGCCAGCAAATTAAAACAGTGTGTAAAAATAATCCAAAGATTTTTTATGAAGATATGTTTTCTTATTTCTTGCTTTTTCCTAATTGTAGGACTAGGCTTATTTTAGTTTCACTCTGTAGCCAACAGTAACACAGATGGGGGCCACCACCACTGCCACAGAGCACACAAGCAGAGGAGTTGGCACTGTTATAGAGCAGTGTGTGTCCTTTAACTGATGGCATTATTTAGAGGCAACCACCTCTCGGGACACAGGTGTCTACATAAAGGTTAAGTACATCAACATTTGCTCCAAAAAGAGGAAGATGAGGCAAGA
>JAOUQW010028886.1:0-10442 GCA_028565825.1 Olivaichthys viedmensis
TTAACATGACTCACGTGACACAGACGAGGGAACACAACATAAACAAACGCGCATGGTGCGCCGTTGCCGTAGCTACCTCCACGCTTATGTCAGCCGTGCGCGTGACATAAATACTATGACCATCACCAGGATGATTTTTGTAATTACATTGTATTTGTGAACAAATTGGGTGTTATTGAGATTTCAAACAATAAATGAAGTCAAAGGCATAAATTATAGCACTACTGTAAGTGCATGCTTGCCCTCCACTATATGAACTGCAACAATATGCATGTCATGGGAGTTCTCAGAGAGTGTACCACCTGCCTAATCTGCAGAACCTATGAAATTTCCAGAGCCTGAAAGTCTCTTAGGCTAATGCTTTTCTGCAGATAATATGTCCTCCATGCCATATATCAGTTTTATAAGTATTTTCCTTGTGTTTGGAGATGGCTCAAGAGTGCTTCATCATACTGGTTCTAACATTCACTCAGCCTTCTCCAGACTTCTCTGGGCCCCGAGTCAAATATCTCTCTAATTCACTTAGCCAGCAGTGAGGTTCCATCCACATGCATTTTTGGGCATAAGAAAAACAGAACAAAAACACCAGATAGAACACACAAATATTGCAAAACGTTTTTACCCTTGGCTGACATTAAAGGTTTGCGTGTCTAAAAACACGTGCAAACTTGATAACACCCGCCAAAAAACGCCAGGCTCTACAGAGGATTGTCTTTCACATGAGCAAAATAGCATGCCTTGTATGTTTTGCGTAATACACTTGCGTAGTGCAATATACAAGGTGGAGTCAATGTAAATAGTAAATCAGTGGGTGCTAAATTAATCTAAGTCTGAAAGTCACTTCGGGAACGTCGATTGTGTGTGCAAATTAGTACGACCAAAGATCATGTATTGCATTTGCTGAAGCCCGTTTCTGCCAGTTAAAGACAAAATTATGCCATTCACTAGGTTTTAAAAATGAGAAGGTTTATCAAGATTATGCCTTATAATCTCAAATTATCAAAAGGTTTCTTAAAACTTCATATTACCACGGCAAAGTTGGTTTCCTATTAAATGTTCGCCGCATGTTCGCAACAGCATGTAAATAGAGGCTGTGAAAAGGTTTTCATTCAGATGTACACTAGCATTCTAAAGTTTGAAATCACTTGTCATATTTTATGAACAGTCATTATTCCATTCCCTAAACTCTTAAACCAGACACCAAAAAGGTTTTTTAGATGTTTTGTTTGGTATTTAAAGTATTTTGGGAAAAAGTTAATTATGATAAAAACGTAATGATGAAGGAGAAATTACTATACATCGATAATTCCATTATATTACAAGTATCCGCTTCAAGATTTGATCACTGCTTTTCAAAAAAGAGGCATTCTGGATATAAATTTTTATATTAACATCACTCTTGATGCTATAAAACTTTCATAGTCATTTTGGAATTATCATTCTGGACACAATGTTTTACAGCTTTCTACAAATGATTTGAAACCTAAAGTGCATAAACACTTGAATCATATTATAATTATTTTATAGATGTATCTGAAACAAAATGGAGTTTATATTACTGAAAACATTCATTCCAAACTTTTGAACCCTAGTGTACCTTATGAACAGAACATGTACTCATTTATTTTGTGTTGATATTGTATTTTGAACTTCTTTTTTGACACGTCTCACCGCCTTTAATCGGATTTACACGCAATTATGAACTTTTTCAATTTCATTTTATTCCTCCGGGAGTCTCTTAGGGATCAGAACTCGTCACGGCTATCAAGAACAAATAGCACACGCAAAAACCAAATTTACATGTTGTTTCCTCCCCCTACTTTGCACATTATGTAATATGCAATTATTCTTTGTAAATCACCCACAAGACTCACTATTTGGGAACGCAATTTATCCCACTGCACATGCAAATTAGCGCTCATTAATTGAGTGTTTAGCTGGCACTCTTGATTACGTACTCATCAGAATGTTTGCATAACAAAAATTGGTGGAAAGACATGATTTTTATTTTCTTTTGCTGACATTTGCTTATAATATGTAGAGCATCTAAATAGAAATAAAATAAAATACCTGGTGTAATATTAAATCAAGGTGATGAATAGTCCAAAATAGGCTCGTATCACCCACTCTTTAGAAAAGTAATGAGCATCGGATGACATCATATTTCATGTTGTATATTCATATGGTTTAACCAGTACTTCACTCTCTCCACCTTGTTTGCTTACTTAGCACTGATCAACACTGTCTACTTGTCTATATACAGTAAATCCAAAGCTCTCTCTTTTCATTTACTGTAAACTTTGTCTTGTCAGCCTGACTTTCTGCATTATTTCCTCTAGCCAAATGAAAGGCTAGAGAAATCTAGCCTTTCATTTGAAGTAAAAGAACATTCTTATGAACAGAATGTAACTGAAGCATGTTCCCATTTATATTTTACTTTTGAAAGTTTACCAAAATAATTCATTATATGTCTATGCAGTTTTCTCTATCTGAAGTATACAACAATGACACCTGCAGACAGAATGTGACAGCTATGTTCTCAATTGATCAGTGCAGTCTGTAGAAATTAATTTGATAAATGTCTTTGGGCATTTGAGAGGACATACATTGTTGTTATCTGCAATGTGTGTAAGCAACTGAAAAAAAACTTTGTTTTTGTTTAGGTGACTGCAGGTATATCAACTGAACCAAAATGACACTGTATAATTTGTAATTTAGGATCATTGTCGTTGTTTCTGCTTCTCTTGCTAGTGTGGGTGGTAAAACCCCCCAGGTTCTGTAGCAGTGAACTCAAACAGCTGTGCAGGTCTCTTCAGCAGCATTTGGAGAATTTATATGGCTGATGACTGAGTCATTTTAAAGGTTATATGACAGTGAAGAAGTAACTATAATATATTTAGTGTATTATAGGATTAAATGTATAATTATTAGTTTATGTATTATATTAGTTTATGGTAATGGGCTTATGTTACCATGTACTTATTGAAATGACTGAAAAGGACACAATGATGATGAAACAACATATTTTACAATTTCAAATCCTTAATATAGTAAATGTACTATATTTGAAAACAACACAAACATGACAACCTTTTTAAAATAACACAACAGCAAACAGGAACATGTTAAAATAGATATGAACAACAATGGGAACAAATAAACGTATTTAGATGATAAAACTATTTACAATCAAACTAAAATGTGCGACTGGGTGTCAGCGCCACCTCCTTCAAGGTCTCCTCTATTTCACTGTCAGAGGAATGAAACATGAGGGCCAGCGGTGGCGTTTGTCAACCCTGCAGATGCAGACCAATGGGGAGCTGAGGACACTGGTCACTTCCTCATTGACCATGAGGACTTGGTGGACCCAACGATTGGCATTCAATGTCTTGGGAGGAGACATGGGAATGAACAACAGTTAGTGTTAGTATTACAGATAACATTTTGTTTCTTTAAAAGACAGATTATAGGGCTAAAGACTCACGGGGTCTTCAGACTCCTTGGGCTCCTCTTCGCTGACCTGGCCATCTGGTGATGAATCGAATCATGCAAGCTGATGGCCAGTTCCTCTTGGCTCTGGTCCTTGGAACTAGAAGAGGAGGGTTCAGAGAGCACAACGTTCTTCCTTCTGTCTTGTCGCTTGCTGCCTTCTTTGAAGGTAGTGGCTTTGGGCTGAGAGGAGCTGTCATCACATGTCTCTGGACCCTCCTCTTTTTGTGCGAAAGATTCTTGGTCTGAAATAACACATACACAAAACAGATTGTTTGAATGAACTTGAACTGAAAACAATGATTTGTGTATGTAATGTTAAGGAGTGTACCCACGTGGCCAACCATGGAGGTCTGCAGGGTGGGGAACGTATGTTTTCCACGCAACCCCATCTTTGTCCATTCGCACTGAAAGTGGTCCAGGAGTTTTTTGCACTGGTTCCCAGATGAATTGAAAAAAAGTACTTCGACTGAGAACCATTGAATTTGTCCCTTATCTCGATAAACTCCTGTAACCACTCATACTCAGTGATGGTACTTACTTCAATGACAGTCATTCTTGTGGTTCTCTGCTTCAAGAATCTCTTCCACCAGAAGGTTCTTGAGGACCCCAGAGCGATGGCAAGACCCACAGAGGAGGTAACCAGACAACAGCCCAAAGAACTTATTCATCCGGACTGTGGGTTTTTTTTCTCCCATGGACTCTGTTTCAAAACAACAACGTGTTAATTTCTGGCAATAAGTAGAGGAAAAGGTCAACTATTGACCGAGCCTAGTGACACTCACTGAGTTTGGCAGGGATCAGGCATTCCTCCTGAACTTTCTTTCTGCTGGTCTTCTGGGACAATGTTTTCTGAATGTGCAAATAGTAGCTATAGTATAAGAACCAAGTTAAGCAAATAGAGGTAGCTTAACCGATGTGTGAAAAGTATAACTTACTTGAGGCCTGCTTGCGGACCAGCTGCCTGTTACGTGGACCTCGGACTTGAGATCGGACATCCTCTTGTCAATCTCAAGTCCGAGCCACCTGACGTGCATGACGTTTAATTTGATTTGGCTGATGGGGTAGTTTCCCAGGTAGTTTATGAACTTCCTGATGTTGATCAAGTTGATTTTGATCGTGGTTGGTTTCATCCCATCATTCGTCAAGGCTGTAGTCCAACTGAAAATTAAACACAGTGCAAAACATTTAGTATTAAAAAAAATACAGAGAACCATTATCAGAGATGAGTATTTTGCTATATAAGTAATACTTACTCCCTGATGACAGAGTGGTTGTTTAAGAAGCTGAAATGGCCTATCAGCAGGTGGTCTTGTCTGGCGAATGTGAGGAATCCCCGGATTTGGCCCACTGCCGTCAGGCCATTGTCACACTTTTTAGCCTTGGAGTTACTCCCAATCTGAAAGCCCATAAAGTCTTGAAGAATACGTTCTGTGGAATAGACAATCCTGAATGAATGACTTGACACTCATGACTAATTTATACAGTATTAATAGTTATTTAAGAATAAAATTACTTTTGACCTTTGCTTACTGTACTTAGGCGACTCAACCTTAGTGAACTGGTTCCTCCTGGTGGTCACGGATGGCATGGATTGAAAGTAACACTCAAGATTGCGCTGGTTCGTTGCCTTGGCCATGCAGTCAGGCCTCTCACACTCTATCCCACACATAACGCCCAACAAGCCCTCGAGCTAGAAGACCTGGGTCTCAATGTCTTGGATCTTGGCCTCAAGGGCCAGGACCTTAAAAGCCTTGGCACAGCAATCCAGCCGAGGGCAGGAATTGGGCACACTGCTGGTACTGGGGACAGCAGGGTCAGTGGGAGTCAAGTCAGGGTCGGGCTGGTCAGAGGGCAGGATAGGAACCGGGTCAGGGGCAGGCTGGTCAGAGGGCAGGGTAAGAACCGGGTCAGTGTAAGGCTGGCCACAGGGCAGGCTGGCAGCGGGGTGGGGATGCAAACCCTGGTTCGGGTAGGGGGAGAAATAAAAGAGGTAAGATAAGCGGGAATGGGATTCAAACCCTGGTTCGGGTAGGGGGTAATGAAAGTATAGAGGGTGCCAGAGGTGGAGGCAGGACAAGACACACTAGCAGACACACTATCAGATTCAACAGACCTAACTATAAGCTTTATAAAAAAGGAAAGTTTTAAGCCTGGTCTTAAAAGTGGAAAGGGTGTCTGCTTCCCGGACATTTACTGGCAGCTTATTCCACAATAGAGGGGCCTGATAACTGAAGGCTCTGCCTCCCATTCTACTTTTAGAAACTCTGGGAACCTCAAGTAAACCTGCAGTTTGGGAACGAAGTGCTCTGTTAGGAAAATATCTTACAATGAGATCTTTAAGATATGATGGAGCTCGGTCATTAAGAGCTTTATATGTAAGGAGAAGAATCTTAAATTCTATTCTGAATTTAACAGGGAGCCAATGAAGAGAAGCTAAAACTGGAGAAATATGATCTCTCCTGTTAGTTCTCATCAAAACTCTGGCTGCAGCATTTTGGATCAACTGAAGGCTTTTCAGAGAATATGTGGGACAGCCCAATAATAAAGAATTACAGTAGTCCAATCTTGAAGTAACAAATGCATGAATTAGTTTTTCTGCATCACTCTGAGACAAGATGTTCCTGATTTTAACAATATTACGAAGGTGAAAGAAGGCAGTCCTAGAAACCTGTTTTATATGCGAGTCAAATGATAAGTTCTGGTCAAAAATAACTCCAAGGTTCCTCACTGTAGAACTAGAAGCCAAGGAAATACCATCTAGAGTAACTATATAGCTAGACAATTTCTCCCTGAAACGCTCAGGTCCAAAGATAACGACTTCAGTTTTGTCTGAATTTAGCAGCAGACAGTTCTGAGTCATCCAGGTCTTTATGTCTTTAAGACATGCTTGTAGTCTGACCAACCTATTGGGTTCATCTGGTTTTATAGATAAGTACAGCTGAGTATCATCAGCATAGCAATGGAAATTTATGCCATGCTGTCTAATAATGTTACCTAATGGAAGCATGTATAAAGTGAAAAGAATCGGTCCAAGCACAGAACCCTGGGGAACTCCATGACTTACTCTGGTGTGTGAGGAAGATTCTTCATTTACAAGAACAAACTGAAATCTATCAGATAAATATGACTTAAACCAGCCTAATGCAGTTCCTTTAATCCCAATAACATGTTCAAGTCTGTGTAATAAGATACTGTGATCGACCGTATCAAATGCAGCACTGAGATCCAACAGGACAAGCACAGACACAAGTCCGCTATCAGAGGCTAAGAGGAGATCATTGGTAACTTTCAGCAGTGCAGTTTCTGTGCTATGATGCACTCTGAATCCTGACTGAAACTCTTCAAACAGATTATTTCTGTGTAAGTGATCACAAAGCTGAGCTGCAACTATTTTTTCAAGAACTTTAGACATAAAAGGGAGATTGGATATAGGTCTATAATGAGCCAACACTTCTGAATCAAGAGTAGGTTTTTTAAGTAAAGGTTTAATTACAGCAACCTTAAAAGTCTGAGGTACATATCCTGTCAACAAAGACAGATTGATCAAATCCAATATGGAAGTGTCAATTAATGGGAAAACCTCCTTGAACAGTCTGGTTGGGATTGGGTCTAAAACACAAGTTGATGGTTTAGAAGAGACTATTGCTGTTGTTAGTTCAGAGAGATCAACTGGGCAGAAGCCGTCTAAATACAAATCAGGTTCTAAAGATACTTCTAAAGCTGCTGTACTTGATGATACATCACTGATAATAGTGGGAAGGACTCCATCAATCTTCTCTCTGATAGAAACAATTTTATTAATAAAGAAGCTCATGAAATCATCACTGCTGAGAGTTAAAGGAATAACTGGCTCAGCAGAGCTCGGACTCTTAGTCAGACTGGCTACAGTGCTGAAAAGAAACCTGGGATTATTCTTATTCTCTTCTATCAATGATGAATAATAAGCAGTTCTAGCTTTACGAAGGGCTTTCTTATACATTGTTAAACTATCTTTCCAGACTAACTGAGACTCTTCTAAATTAGAGGAACGCCACTGTCTCTCCAGCTTTCTTGCAGTCTGCTTTAAAGCACGCAGCTGTGAATTATACCAAGGAGCCAACCTCTTCTGACTGATTACCTTCCTTTTCAGAGGGGCAACATTGTCCAGTGCTGTACGCATTGAAACTATAGTGCTGTCAACAAGAGAGTCAAGTGCTGCTGGAGTAAAGTTTAGGTAGTCGTCCTCTGTCATATCTGCACATGGCAGTGAAGAAAAGGATGATGGAATTAATTCTTTAAATCTGGTTACAGCATCCTCTGATAGACACCTTCTATACGTAAATTTCTTCTCAGAAACTGTATAGTCAAGTAATGTAAACTCAAAGGTTATCAGAAAATGGTCAGATAAGACAGGGTTATGAGGGAACACTGTTAACTGTTCACTCTCAATGCCATAAGTCAGAACAAGATCAAGGGTGTGATTAAGGCAGTGAGTCGGTCTGTGTACACTCTGAGAAAATCCAATAGAGTCCAATATAGAATTAAAGTTCATATTCAGGCTGTCATTTTCAACATCTACATGAATATTAAAGTCACCCACTACAATGACTTTATCTGTACTCAGCACTAACTGGGATAAAAACTCTGAGAATTCAGACAGAAACTCAGAATAAGGGCCAGGTGGACGATACACAACAACAAACACAAGAGGTTTCTGGGATTTCCACTTTGCGTGGGAAAAACTGAGAATCAGAGATTCAAAAGAGCTCAAACTAATCTTGGGTCTGGGACTGATTAGTAACCCTGATCTGAAAATAGCTGCCACTCCTCCTCCTCTGCCTGTGGTTCGAGGAACGTGAACATTTAAACAGTCAGAGGGAGTTGCTTCATTAATGCTAACATGATCCTCCTGCTGCAGCCAGGTTTCTGTAAGACAAAATATATCAATATGATGATCACAAATCAACTCATTCACTAACAGAGACTTCGAAAGGAGAGATCTGATATTCAGCAAACCACATTTAATAGTTTGATGTTTTTGTTCAGTTAAAGTTTTTGTTTTAATAATTTCTTTTTGCACAAGAGGATTTGCTCCTTTTGTGTTAATTGATTGGGTGGGTAGCAGCAGGTGGGAAGCTGCAGAGAAGTGTGTAAGACTACAACTCTGCATCCTGGTCTGAGCCCTGGGTTGTCATGTTTTAGGGTGGCAAATAAATTCATCCATATTTCTAGAAATGAGAGCTGCTCCTTCCAAAGTGGGATGGATGCCGTCTCTCCTCATCAGACCAGGTTTTCTCCAGAAAGATTGCCAATTATCTATGTAGCCCACGTTGTTTGCTGGACACCATCTAGACAACCAGCGATTGTAGGACGACATGCGGCTAAACATGTCATCACTGGTCAGATTTGGCAGGGGTCCAGAGAAAACTACGGAGTCCGACATTGTTTTGGCAAAATCACACACCGATGCAACATTAATTTTAGTGACCTCCGATTGGCGTAACCGGGTGTCATTAACGCCGACGTGAATAACTATTTTACCATATTTACGTTTATCCTTAGCCAGCAGTTTTAAATAGGATTCTATGTCGCCCGCTCTGGCCCCTGGAATGCATTTGACTATGGCCGCTGGTGTCTCTAATGCCACGTTTCTGACTATAGAGCTGCCAATTACCAGGGTTTTATCCTCAGCGGGTGTGTCGCTGAGTGGGGAAAATCTGTTAGAAGCGTGGACAGGTCGATGGTGAACAACGGGCTTGACTTTAGAGCTATGCCTCTTCCTGACAGTCACCCAGCCACGATGTAATCCTGGCTGCTCAGGTTCTGCTAGGGGGAGGCTAATGGAGCTAGCTACGCTAGGTGGCTCCACACTGGCAAAAGGGGCCTGGCTCGCTATCGGTTGATTTTCAACAGTGCAGAGCCGAGCTTCCAATTCAGATAACCTCGCCTCCAAAACTACAAAAAGACTACATTTGTTACATGTACCATTATCGCTAAAGGAGGCAGAGGAGTAACTAAACATCTGACACACGGAGCAGGTGAAAGCAGGAGAAGGAGGAAGAGAACCGGTAGCCATGCTACGCTAGAGAACCAGACACACCGCTAAAAAGTGAGAATAAAGATTAAAGATCTGTAGGAGTGTGTTAGAACAGAACGGTAAGCTATAGAGTTTAACTATGCAAAATTGTGTAAGTTATAGATCGAAATAAAGTGATTATCAGTACTCCAAGCGGAGCAAGAAATTCCACAGTGCACAAGCAAGGTAACAGGAAGTGATGCAACACGTCTTACCGCAAAGCGTCACAGCGTCAGCAAAGCCTCAGGCTAGGCGTCCACTATTCCGGCACGTCAACGTAACTCGCCGGGTTGGATGCCTAGTTGTCGCCGTGTTGCTACTACCGTGGGTGTGTACAGAGGGGCGTGTAGAATGGCTCCGGGGGAAAGTAAATAACTTGTGATTTTAACCAACCGAAGTTTCTCCCTCTAAAAATTTGAGTTTTGGAGGGAAATTAATGTGTATAAATCGTCAGCAATGGAAAATTATTTCGTATTTCACCATGGCTGTGGATCTGCGAGCGAGGAGAGCTGCTGAGCCGACACAGGAGATCACATGATCTACAGTCATTGGATAACGCACTCCGTCTGCCGTGGCAAATTTGCATAAACTTCGAGCGAGCCCAACTTTTTGACGTGCCGCAAGTCCCCCGCTCGCCGTGCCGGAATCCCAGCATGCTTTGCGAGCACGGCGACAACGATCGGCCGGATTTCATTGAAAATGAATTGAATGCGTTGGATACGGCTTGACGTGCCGGAATAGTGGACGCCTACCGTTAATGGCTCGAGACGTTTATGCTTCATTTTGCTTTGCCGGCGGTTGCGTGTGCTGCGTGGCGATTCACCGCCAGGACAGTAGGTGGATAGGGTGAGAAGCTCGGTCATCCGGGAGGGGCTCGGAGTAGAACCGCTGCTCC
>JAOUQW010028887.1:0-10439 GCA_028565825.1 Olivaichthys viedmensis
CATAAACAAGCTCCAGTTAGTCCAGAATGCAGCTGCTAGGGTCCTTACTAGAACCAGAAAGTTTGATCATATCACCCATATTTTATCCACACTACATTGGCTCCCAGTAAAATTTCGCATTGATTATAAAATGTTACTAATTGTCACGTCGAGTTTGACACAAGACACAAGTGCACAGCCGCTTAACACCATTTTATTCACCATTAAACACTAACATCAATACATAAAGACTTGGCACGATATATAACATGACATTTACAAAGCAAGACAACACAGGACTGAAACAAGCAGGTACCGGCAACTGGCAAGTCGTGTTTTGGTGGAGCCTACCAAAAGAATTAGATAGTGAGTGAAACTTTGGCTGAAGTCCAAGAACAACCATACACCTTGAGCCCATCCTGCAGTGTTATTGATTGGGTTTTCACATCGGAACTTACTGAAATAAAAAAAATAAGACATTTGACATTGTTTAACTCTCTTCCTGTTTTATTGATATGAATGATTTAACACTTATTTAACAGACTCTCTATAAACTAATGCCAATAATGGGGGTCAATATGTGTAAACGAGAGAACTGCCGGAACAAATTAGATTAATTTAGCTGCTACTCCTCCTTCTGTCAGGAACACGATGTAAGTTTAAGAGTAGATGAAGTAGATTAAAGAGCATTGGTACTTGGGAAAGTAAGCAATGTTCAAGCTATGAAGATGCAGCTTTAGAGTTGGTGTCTACGAGGGCATCAAATCTCAGATTGCTAAAGAGACGTGAGTAGAATTGAGCCGTAAAGATTTGTTCCACTCTTGTGATTACTAAAAAAAGCCAAACAGTAAATCACAAAGATGGCTGAATGCTTCCCATTCAGACTAGAAATGATAATGGCTCCAGATAAAAGGTCATTTCATGTCAAAATAGCACAGCACAGGAATACGAAGACATGTGAACCACCTAGTGGGAGTTTCTCTAGCCCTCATAAAAGAGACTGATGTATTTCATTCTGTAACCTTGAATATCCTTGTGACGGCATGATACTGGAAGAGATATGGATGTACATCATATCAATAAAAAGTGTTGGGGAAAGACAGACACATTAGTTTAATTTACTCTCATAATAGTTCGGTCAATGGAACGCCAAAATCGAGCCCATGTGTAGGCCTGTAGTCCATGAGGATATAGGCAGGTGAAGTGTAAAAAGCAATGGCTGTCCCATTAACCCAAGTGTTTTGCTTTTATAGCAGTACATTTGTAAATTGTATTTGCCTCTACTCCACATTTTACTCATGTAGGGGAAGGTTTATTGATCACCTGTCTCATGTCAGACCCACACAGAGACAGGGTTCTAGCCAATGAGATGAAGCTAAATGGCTAAACTTTTTGTATGCTGTCTGAAGAAGAGCATCAGTGTGTGTGTGTGTGTGTGTGTGTGTGTGTGTGTGTGACTTGGCTTTTTGGCCTGAGGGCTGATGGATGAGGAGATTTGTGAGAGAAGGTAATATGCATCACATCAGCAGCACATCTATAAATCTTTAGTCAGACTTCAGCGATGGGAGTGAAATTTACTCCCTGAGTTTAGAAACCCTGTTTGCCTGCGTGGGAAGATCATTCATTACCTTCCAGACAGAAAACAGCTACCTGCAGATACATTATTAGAGCCGTGAACATACCCTTTAATTTGTACCTCATTAGCATCACTTTTTACACTTTTTGGGTTTGTGTAGTGAGGCCAGTCTGTTCTGTGTGTGCGCTCCACGTCCAGGGCTGAGGGAAGATTTATGGTGAAGAGAGAGACACAATGACAGCAGGTTTTGGATCAGTTCTCTCCTGGGATGAAGGTTTGGAGCAGTTAGACAAGCAGAGTGTCCCTCAGAGATCTTACAGACCATTTAAAGAACTTCACCCAGAGAATCAGGAACTAAACAGAGAGGACTTTACTAAACAGAGATGAGGTTTAATCTGTGTCCAGGGGACTGATGCTTACAGGCACAACAGAGGAGTCATTAATTTTGCTTTTTTTTTATTTTGGAGGATGGTATTCTACGCAGATAAAAGTGACTAATTAATTAAAAGTGACTAATTAATGGGGCACTACAGTGCTTGAACAAAAAAAAGAATAGCCGTTATATATCACATATATATATCATCTAAAGTGTCAACCAATTTTGTAAGTAAACAATATACCAGTTATATCAGACCATGTTTGGTTCCTAGTTGAAGGCATGAGGCAACTGCTATTATTTGTAAACAACTCTTGCTAAAATGTCTTAAGTTAATTACAAAAATAAAATAAAAAATATTGAAGTAATTATTAAAGTAAGTAATTATTTAGAGTTAAATTACATCAAGTATGTCAACTTAAATATGGTTCACTACAGAAAATGTAAGTATTATAGTCAATTTCTATAGGTAATTAATTGACTATATGTGTCAGAAATGAATAAGTCAAATAGAGTTGCAAGAAAAAGTTTATGAACCCTTTGGAATTACCAGGATTTATGCATTAATTACTTATAAAATGTGGTCTGATCTTTTTTTAAGTCCCGGTTATAGACAAGAACAATCTTCTTAAAATAATGACAAACAAACAATTGTACTTGTTCTTATCACTACTGAATACACCACAGTCTAGGTTTTAAAAAGTCGTGCGTTAGCAGGTAGGCTTCAGAAAGCTGAAGAGGGTTAGGCAAAGGCGTCGTCGAGGGGCAGGTGTAAGGTCGGGCGATATGCAGTCGGGGTCCAAGGGGCAAAGGCAAGGTCGGAGATCGGAAACGCGTTGTAGCATGACATACATCAGAGGATACTCAGCCCAGATTTTCCCGTTGGCGAGGCTTTTATAGTTTGTCTGTAATCGCCTCCAGGTGTGTGTAATCGCGAGTGTTGCGCAATCGCGCCGCTCATTAAAAGCGCGGCGAGTCAGAACGCGGTTCTGGGAATTGTGGTCCATTCCCGCCGGTGTGTGTGTGACAAAACTTTAATGACATGGATTTTAACATCGGTTTTAATTTGTTTGGAGAGCATAAAACTGGAATGGGATATAGTAGAGTTATATAGCAGAATTCTGACACACTCAATCCACATACACACCACATCTGGCAACAAAAAAGTCTCCTCTCTCTATTCTAATGTTGATTGGGATGACAAAAATAATTGGCAAAAATATGCTTTGTCTATTTCACTATTGAATTTCAGCATCAATGGAAACGCTTCATTTAATTTTCATTACCTTTCTGCTAATGATGGGGACTAGAAAGTAAGCTACATAAAATAATAACAAGTTTGCTATTTTCATTTCATTCAGTTATGATATAATGAGATAAATTCCCTAGTATAAGAAAATAACAGATTCTGCTTCATGTCATGGTGTTCTTTGCCTCTGCCTTGTCCGTTATTTTCTTAAATTGGGCGTTATCTCTTAGAGTAAAGCACTTTAAGCTTCATTGCATGTATAAAACGTGCTTTAAAAAACAGCTAGCACTTGTACAAAACCAGCATTAGTCTCTTTAGTGTCTTACAGTCTTTCAGGTCATGAAGCCTTAAAGATTTTCGAGGTACTTTGTATTGCTGTGCCTTCAGCTGTTGACACGACAAGTCGCTCTGGATAAGAGAGTTTGCCAAATGATTCAATTAAATGTAAGCCATGAAGTATATACAATAACAGTAACAAAGCCCCTAAACTATATGAACTATATGTAATGGGCAAACAGTGCAAAAACCTGGATAAAGCACATGCACGTTTGTTTTAATTGCGCAAGCATTTATGTGAGAGTGAGGCTGACCTGACAGGGGCGTGTGCATGCACGGTGGGCAGCTGCAGTGTGGCTGTGCTCTGAGAGCTGCTCTTCTCCACTAGCTGGGGTTTTCTGGGCAGCAGGTTTGGAGCGGTCATGGCACCAGCACGGTGCTGCAGGCCCTCACTGCCATCTGCTTTATTCTTCAGCAGGAAAGTGTAGAGAGACTGTGGCTTCAGCTCAGTGACCCGCTGCTGCCCGAGCCGCCCGTCCGCCTCGAATGTGCGACCATCACCATATGAGATCTGAGCAAGTAGCGAGAAACACACATTATTTTAGGCAGCTAGAAGTAGAACATGGGATCTTAAACATTCAAATTTAAATACGGAAATATTATGCAAATGTCAGTAAATTCGAACAATGAAAATTGTTCTGACAGCCCTAGTGCAGACACACACACACACACACAGACGGACACTGTGTAACACTTACAATAAAAGTTGAGGCTTTATTTTGCGAGGGTCGTGGCTCCCAGGCTAGCATGACTGAACTCTTCATAGCGGCTTTCACGCGGAAGTTTACAGCAAACACTTGAAAATGAAAATAAATAAATAACTACGATGTTATATTCAACACTATTCATTGTTTAGTCACAGATTTGAGACTCTCAAAACTATCAGGAAATCAAAGTGTGAACGCAATGTGATTAAGAAGTGCAGAAACAACCTAACAGCTGAAACGCTTCTCGGGATTTTTTGGTGTGTGATTTTGTCACCAATAATCACGTTGTAACATCATCAAAATGAAATTAGCACCTACCTGTGTACATTGGAGACCAGCGTAAGAGTTGACGTCTGATTAACTTAACATTTCAGGCATAATTTAATAGTGCGGATGCTTATATCAACTTAGAGATGTGATGTCAAATCATCACCTGTACATCACTAATTAACACTGTACTAATATACAGTACAAGAGTTGGCTACAAATAATCATTTCATCATTTTCATCTTGTGAGCAAACCTTTTTCATCTAAATACACATGCAGTCAGGTGCCTTACCTTCTAACGTGACCCTGGTGGATTTCACCCCCAAAAAATTACAGAAATAATAAGAGATGGACAGACAGAAAGACAGACAGACATGGTGGCAGACACATATCTCTACAGGTGAGTGTGTGAAAATGGGGAAAGGGGTAAATGTGCCATCTGTGTGTGTGTGTGTGTGTGTGTGTGTCCTACCTTCTTTTAGGGCCTGTGTTCTAGTATATGAGGGAGGACTACAGGGCCCGAGCCCTTCTTTGTTAAGCACACACACTCTGAACGAATATTCAGTATCTGCTCTCAGCCCAGACAGAACCACAGCTGGTTCCGTCACCTCAGTTTGCATGGCACTATCAGTGCTGTTACCGTATGTAACCGCATACCACACACGATAACCACGAATATGACTTTTATTTTGCGGCTCTTCCCATCGCAGGGTGATGGATGTTGAGTCCATGCTGCCTGCAGTCAGGTTAAGTAAAATGTTTTGAGCCTGTGGAGCTTCTGAGGTCGTTACTCTGGGTGTGACCTCGGGCGTGTGCCAGCTTAATGCAGACGTGACCGATGGTGATGGTGAGCTGAACGTAAACACCAGGAGAGCTGGCATTGGGGAAGAGACACAGCAGAAATGCATCATTATTAAGGGTTTTTATGTGTACAAATTACAGAATGCAGTGAATTTTATAGTGTGGGAACAAGTGTTGCAATCCTGCTACATACATTACTCTGCCACATATAAATAACTGCTAATAACACCATCATAACTTGCACTAGCACTAGACTAGACTATCAGGACTGTCTTTCCAAATGCTGTTTACTTATGTATATTCTTTATATGCTGCCACATTCATGTCCTGCTACTTATGACATTTACATTCCTATCTCTATTCTGCGACATTCATATGCTGCTATTTATAATGGTCTACATCACGAGTTTGTCCTGATGTTACTCCTGTTGTTCATATGTATGTGGAGTTTGCTGTGGAGTTACCCATACTGTTTGTTTATTTATTTATTTATTTTTGCCCCATTTTTTCATTGCCGATTCCCACACAATTACCACCCACTAGCTAGTTCTCCCCTGTCGCACAACAGCTACCAACCGGGGAGGGTGAGGGCTAACGCATGCTTCCTACGAGACATGTGCAGCTCTGCCACCGCATCTTTTCCAACTGCTGCTCATGCAACGTCACAGGGCAGCTGGAGGAAAGTGCTAACTGGCCAATACCACATACATGAGCCCACAGATGCCCACGATTGGCTAGGGTCGCTCTGATCCACAGGAGAAAGAGTAATGCCATCCCTCCCACCCAGAGAGCAGGGCCAATTAACTGCCATTAAATTATGGCTGTGGTATCGCCGGGATACGAACTCGCAATCTCTCTACGATAGGGAGAACGCTTTTCTGTGGGTCCACTCGCGAGCCCCGGTTTATTGTCTTTATTACATTGTGCTGTTCCTGTTGCACTATTTGCATCATGGCCCTGGAGCCACAATATTTCTACCCAGATATATAGATGAGAGGACAATGACTTGATTAGACTACGTCGGGCATCGCTACACACTATACAGTGAATTTTAATTCAAAATATATTTTAAAATAGAGTACTTTTTTAGACTGCTATTTAAGGCATTTTAATAGAATGCATTGCATTTTAATTGAGGCTTTTTATAGTGATGGAAAAAATTCTGCAAATAAAAATTCTCATTCAGTGATTTTTTTTTTTTAGGTATGTTAAAACGAGTGTAAAAAACCTGTGCCCTGATGATATTCAATATTAAATTATTAGAGTATGAAGAATTAGTATTATGAACTTTGAGCACCCAATGAAATATAGCAGTTTGAAAACTGATGGAGTAAAAAAGTGAAATGTTTAATTCAACATTCTAATCAACGAAGCAACCTAAAACTTGAAAAATGCTACAGAAATCCTGGAATACATACGCGCTGGTTTAGTTCTGATGACTATAGCTTTACTACGAGCTCCATCTCCTTTGGAGGTGAATGCAGCCACTGCAACAGAGTACTCAGTGCTCGGCCACAGACCAGACAGAATCAGCTCCTGAACACACACACAAAGACATGCATTGTTTCCCTTGTATGCTGTGATGTATATAATAAATAAATAAATAAAACATGATAATAATAAATACACTTTAAAAGCTTCTGTTTTTGTGCTCTGATCAGGTGAAAACTGTTAAATGTAATGTTTGCTGCATTACTGAAACAGCTGCTGTGCTGGACATTTAAGATTTTCTTATGACAGTGATAGAGAGATAGAAATATAGATAGATAGAGAGATAGAACGTTAGATAGAGATATAGAACGTTAGATAGAGAGAGAAAGATAGATAGAGAGAGAGATAGAACATTAGATAGAGAGATAGAAAGATAGATAGATAGAGAGATAGAACGTTAGATAGAGAGAAAGATAGATAGAGAGAGAGATAGACATAGATAGAGAGATAGAAAGATAGAGAGATCGATAGAAAGATAGAGAGATAGATAGAGATAGAAAGATAGAGATAGAGAGATAGAAAGATAGATAGATAGATAGATAGAGATAGAGATAGAAAGATAGATAGACATAGATAGAGAGATAGAAAGATAGATAGATAGAGATAGAGAGATAGATAGAGATAGAAAGATAGATAGAGATAGAGAGATAGATAGACATAGATAGAGAGATAGAAAGATAGATAGATAGAGATAGAGAGATAGATAGAGAGATAGAAAGATAGATAGAGATAGAGAGATAGAAAGATAGATAGAGATAGAAAGATAGATAGATAGAGATAGAGAGATAGAGAGATAGAAAGATAGATAGAGATAGAAAGATAGATAGATAGAGATAGATAGATAGAGATAGAGAGATACTTTATTGATCCTGAGGGAAATTGTAGCGTTACAGTAGCAGAACAAGACTATACACATCACAAACATACATTAGTGTTAAAGTGTTAAGGAAAAAAATTATATATTAAAAAGGAATCTTGTAAAGAAAGATTTTCTTTACAAATGTGTAAAAGCGTGCAAATCACAGCATGTGTCAGCATGCAACAGGTGATGAGATTTAAACATGAGAGTTAGTATGGCACTGGTCACATGGGTGTGCTGGTGGTCAGAATAACACTGGAAGCCACAAGGGAGCGATCAGTACACTGAGGCTCAGTGCTGTTCCCACAGTAGGGTGACTCATTATAGAGCCTGATTGCTGTGGGCAGGAAGGATCTAATGTGGCGCTCCTTAGCACTGCGCATGTGTATCAGTCTGTTACTGTGGGTGCTTCTTTGCTTGACCACAGTGTCATGCATGGGATGGATGTCATTGTCTATAATGGCGAGCAGTTTATTGAATTAAGTATAGATATTAAACAGAATATTAGACAAAAAATAATGTGAGAACGTGAGAAGATTTTTTAGTAAATCTACTAACGTATTGAGTCGAGTCATTTTGCAGCTGGAGCTGGGGTTAAAGCAGGAGATAGATTATTAAAGAGCATTTTCTTGTCATACAACATACATTTTATATTAAAAGCATAGTCATTTTGAGGTGTATAGGAAAGTGTATTGATTTGTATAGTACAGAGATGGGGCCAAACAGGTTTATTTATCCCTAGTGGCACCATGTGAAGCTTGGTGAGTGAGTGTGTGTGTGTGTGTGTGTTCTTGTACCTGAGAGTCTCTCAGCAAGAACTCTTTGATTCTGGGAGATCCTGCTTTTTCTCCTGAGCCACGTCTCGTGTAAGTCACCTGGTAACCACGGATCTTTCCGTGCTGTCGCTCAGCAACAGGAGGTTGCCATGACACCCTGGCGGAGGTGGAGTTCAGGACCACCGCATTGACGCCCCGCGGCGGAGCGCCAGGCACTGCAGGGGTACCGTGGGATACAGGAAATAAGGCCATAATCTCACAGATCTGCCCAGGCCACTGAGGGGAATGTTCGAGGCAGTTAAACCGTTCATTTTTCCAAAAAAAAGGTTCGAGTGTGGAGGGGAGAAGAAAAGACAAGTGCAAGATTATATATTTCTATATAATAAACAAAAACTTTCAACAAGCTAAAAGAATTGAGACATTTTGTTCTAGTAAATATAAAAATCCAGAGAGCTTAGAAAGAATAGCTTTTCTTCTTCTTAGGGAACATTGTCATCCATGTTGCATGTGAAAAAGTTTCTCAGAAAAAAATTCTTATTTAAAAAAATATTAAAGAAATGCAACAAAGGGTAGAGTAAGGGTTTAGGTGGTTGTAGGGTCAAAGATTGCTCAGTCACACAGGGAAGGGTAAACTCTGGCACGTTGATGACATACCACTCTCCTCAGTGCGGACCAATAGCGGCAGGCTCTCGGGTCCTGGCCCCACCTCTGTGAGGGCGGCGACCGTGACAAAGTAGAGCGTCCACTTCCTCAGGCCCTCAATCCGATAGCGGAAACAGTATGGTGGGATATCCGTGATTTGCTGAACCTCATCCTTGTCATGTTCCACGGCAGCGTATTGAATGGAATAACCTTTTACAGTTCTATTTTCCCCACCAATGGGGGGCGGAGCCCAGCTTATCAATAGACTGCTAGGGGAGGGGCTTGTGCATGTCACTTCACTGGGAGGGGGAATGGGTTCTGAATGGACAGGTTAGCAGGGTGGGAGAGTTAAATAGTGTGTTTAGGTTAGTTTTAGAACAAGGATATGATAATGATGTAAGGACATTAAATTCAGACAAGAAAGGAAAGAAAAAAGACAAAAACAAACAAACAATGAAAACAGAGACCACAAGTGTGTGTAAGGTGATATTACACATCAGACAATTTGACATTTAACACGAATATGTCAAGACTATCAATGGATTCATGTCTGTGCGTAAACATAAAGAGACAAACAAAGGAACATTTAACATTAAACTCACCTTTCTCTCCTTCAATCTTTTCCAATTTGCCTCCTATTTTTTCTGCAAATATCTATTTGATTCTATTCTTACTCTATATTCTAGCTGACTCACCAACATCAGCTGGGATTATGTGCCGTTGCCTGGAGCTTTTTCTTGTTTGTTTTTAATTCAGCATGCCGAACAGATGATCATTAGAAAGACAAAATACCCACTGTGGCAATTTAGTGACACCTCTTTCCTATTAATGTCCTATTCTGAGGTTGCTCGAACACGTCATCCACATCATCACTGCTGTCGCTCACTCAAAGCTTACACAACTAGCATGAGTTCATTTATACATTACAATATGTATAAATGTTAATAATATGGTGACAATGTGTCTGAATCTGTCCCCAGCATTACTCAGCTGTGATTAAAGTGTATTGTAAGTAAACATGCTTCAGTATCTTTGTTCAGTTCAGTTATTCTGTTAGCCAGTGTAACTCATTGTAGTGGTGCAAGGAAGTGTAATGTCATATCTTTTTTTTTTCTTTTTTTTTAATACGAGACATATTAACCATCAAATGTAAACCAAAAAATGCTTCCAAAACAGCTGGCAAAGATTTTGTGCAAATTATTTGAGGGTAGCTTCATGTAAAGACAAACTTGGTCTAGTTTAACCTAAGCTTAATGACATGGCAAAATGCATAAAGCTCTCAAAGGCCCTGAAAAGACTAATTGTCACGGTTCGGCCCGATCCTGCACGCACTACCTCCCCTCACCACCAGAGGTCACCGTCACCCGAATACTGACACT
>JAOUQW010028888.1:0-10436 GCA_028565825.1 Olivaichthys viedmensis
ACTGGAAGGGCGTGAGGCGTGTAGCGGAGTGGCGCAGGGAGTTTTGGGCATACTCGGCCCAGGGGAGAAACCTGGCCTTATCGGCAGGGTTGCGGGCGCAGAACGCCCTCTGGAAACGGCCCACTTCCTGGTTTGCCCGCTCCACCTTCGGTACCCCGAAGTTAAGCTGATGGTAGCTCCCAGCTTTTTCATGAAGCCCCTTCATACCTGCGATGTGAACTGGGGCCCTCGGTCGGAGACAATGTCCTCCGGGAGGCCGAAGTACCGGAAGACCTGCTGAAACAGGCATTCCGCGGTGGCGAAGGCCCCAGGGAGAGCTGGGAGTGGGATGAGACAGAGGGACTTTGAGAACCTGTCTATGACGACCAGGATCACTGTGTTTCCCTCCGATGGGGGCAGGTCCGTGAGGAAGTCTACCGCCAGGTGGGACCAGGGACGTTGGGGTATCAGACAGAGGCATCAGCTTTCCCGCGGGCATCGTCCGGGGGACCTTGGACCGGGCGCACATGGCGCAGGAGCGGACAAACCATTGTGTGTCCGTCAGCATGGACTCCCACCAGTACTTGGGCCTGAGCAGCTGAAGGGTGCGCAGGACCCCTGGGTGTCCAGACGCTACTGTGGAGTGCGCCCAGATGATGGGCGGGTCCCGGCAACTTTGTGGCACGTAGGTGCTCCCTGCCGGGCAAAGGCGGGGCCTTTCGTGTCCTCTTTGGGCCAGGGCTATGTCTTGGTCTATTTCCCACTCTACTGCTCCCACAAACCATGAATGGGGCAGGATCGTGTCCTCCTGCGGAAGCTGGGCCTCTGCCGGGTATCGGCGCGAGAGCGCGTCAGCCTTTAGGTTTTTTGAACCAGGGCGGTATGCGACGGACCTCGAGATGAAGAGGGCCCACCAGGCCTGCCTAGGATTGAAACCCGTTGTATAGTGATTAGCATCAGAGTATACTCAGCACTGAAGCTCTCGTTTGCGAGGCTTATATAGGCGCCCTGTAATCGCCTCCAGGGGTGTGTTATTGTGTGTGATGATGAAGAGCGCCGCTCGTTAGAAGTGCGGCGAACTTGAAAGCGGAAGTGCGTCGTTCGAACTCGAACGCGGAAGTGCGTTGTTTGTGTCTCATGGGGGGTTCTGGGAATTGTGGTCCAGTCCTGCCGGTGTGTGTGTGACACCCTAAAATTATCTATGCATAAAATGAAGTGTGAATAGAGTCAGGATGAGCTCATTACAGAAAATGAGTGGCAGAATAAGAAGAAGAAGAAGGAGAAGTCTGTAATACACACAGTAAATCTACTACTACTACTAATAATAATAATAATTACCATGAGCGATGGTTTTGCGGAGCTCCAGTAAGCTGCGGAAGGAGAGCGAAGCGATGTGCGGTTTCCCCCAGCGGTGTGTTTCTTCTTCCACGTCCTCCTCAAATTTAATCCAGCGCGCCGTCTCTCTCCACTGCAGCTCCTGATTCTTATCCACGATCAGCTCATTCAGCTCCACAAACACCTGCAGCGCACACACACACTCAGAAGGCTGCCTAAGTTTTAAAATTAGCATTAGCATTTCGAGTTAGCAGAGTGACTGGACTACGACTAGGTAATCACAATCCTCAACAGTCACCCTAGATGTCTACAACTGGTGCTGTAAAATGTAGACGTCAGGTTAATAAGCCTGTGGCCGCCGCAATGTTGTCATTGTGATGGTAGGCATTCAAATGAACCTAGACATATGCACAAAATACATAAATACACCCCGCTATGTTTTTTTGACTTACATCTTGTGCAAAAAAAAAAGTGTTGCCGAAGCTTTTCCACCACTGTCGGGTTGTTTCCGTTGCCGGGGAGATGGTACTGCCAATCATAATGTGATCTGACACACCCACACAGTTACGATCAGCTGGAAAGTTTGAGTTTTTGTAGCATTTAAGTGTCTTTAAATTGTAGTTAATGATATATCGTTCTTGAATTGACTCTTTGTTAAATGCATATTAAGTGACAGATCTTTAGTACCACAAACTTTTTTTTTTACATTTGAAACCATGTTGACAGAGGTTTTAACGTCTTAGCTACACACTCAGCAGCCATATTGGAAGTAAACAGACACTAATGTGCATACACACACACAGACACACACACATATATATATACACACAACTGCATGTAGTAATATAAACACACACTCGTCTACAGCGCTCATCTCATTTGTAGTGTGTGAGCCACGAACCCACATGCACACACACAGTACAGAAACATCTCTAACCTGCTGCTGTTGTGATAAATATAACAGCACCATGGTGGGTGTGAGACGCAGAACGCAACTGACAACATTCCACGGAGAGAGCAGTGAACACACACACATATACACGCACACACACACACACATACAAAGTCAGCCATGCTTTATTAATGCACCTACACACACACCATGCTCTGTAGTTTACCTGTGTGTGTGAATGCATTAATAAAGCATGACTGACTTTGTGTGTGTGTGTGTGTGTGTATGTGTGTGTGTGTGTGTGTTTTATGTGTGTGTGTGTTACCTGATCTGTGTCAGGTGTGCGACAGTCATGTATGATTAATTAGATTCTATTTACTCGGCTTGCAACAAATAACACAACGTGAAGCCTTTACTGAGACAACATGGATTAAACTCGTAGGTTTGTGTGTATGAGTGTGTGTGTGTGAATCTGTGTGTGATGTTATGAAGCTTTTGTAACTCTGAGTGTGTGTTTACATGATTAATATGTTCATTATTACAATGTGAAGGCAGGTGTGTGTGTGTGTGTGTGTGTGTGTGTGTCCAGTCAAACATGTCTCTGTTGGGTCAGTTTATATTAAAAGAAAATGAGTTTGTGCCAGTGTTTACGTTAAATGCATACACTAATGCTTTGTAGCTGTGATGTTACATCTCAGTCGTAACGTAGCTAGCTTGCTAACAGCTCTTCTATTATATAATAATTCATCATGTGTCCAAATATATAAAATAAGAACATATCACACATGGCGCTACATTGTCTTAATAGCCTGTTAGCAGGTACGAGAAAAAACTAGCGTTAAGCTACTACCTCTATTAGCTTAGCACACTACACAAAAATCGCATTAAATTTTAATTACTTAAAAAGTTTACTATTCGAAAGCTTTTTACTATTAATGAGCCTATAATGTTAAACAGCCACAGACAGAACGAACATTAGCAATAGCACTACATTATGTCTTCGTACCGCATAAACCAAGGTGGACATTGTGTCGCAAAGAAAATCACAAAAAGGCATTATCATAATTTTACTCTCTCCCCTGTCAATCAGAGCGACACGAACCAATCGTGTGCGTTTGTGAGCTCATGTATATGGAAGAGGGCAGTTAGCTCTGTCCTCCAAGTGTGTTCAGCTGCCCTGATGTTGCATGAGCAGCAGTTGGAAAAGATGCGGTAGCAGAGCTGCACATGTCTCGGAGGAACCATGTGTTAGCCCTCGCCCTCACTGGTTGGTAGCTGTCATGCTATAGAGGAGAACTAGCTAGTGGGTGAGAATTGGCAATGATCAAATTGGGAGAAAATAGGGTAAAATCCCCCCCCAAAAAAAAAGAATTGGCGGCTACTGGTACATTTGGCAACAATTATTTGTTATTAACTGTGATCAGGTGTGGGTGTGTGCTTGTGTGTGTTTGCATGTGTGTATGCATTCTTACCTCATGTGGCGTGCGGTCGACTTTGCGGCTGCGTGTGCTCGGCTCCGTATGATCTTTATTGATGTGCACCACAGCAGTTTTGGTGCTTTTCCTCACCAGGTGTCGCCGCACGCCGGGGACATCAACAAAACGGTGAGCTGGGAAATGTAATTACATATTTTATCACACTGTATCACACTGTTTATTACAAACACTGATTAATGAATATTATTGTTAGGGACACACTGATATCGGCCTGAAATGCTGGACTGGTCTCAGGTCAGACTTGACATATTTTCCAATCTGATCTGCTGCCATGAACGTGTCCTTATATTGCTTACACATAATATCAGTAATACTTTACATACCCAAGTTTAATAGAGTAATGTTGTTGTTGTCGACTGCTGATTTCATTTGCTACAATGCTGTAAGTCGGACCTTCTTTGTAGCATGTTTCATATATTTAAAGTCTAGTTTCTGTGCCAGTGGGTTCTCTATGAAGAAACACTGCCAAACTATTCAGCCTCTCTTGGAACATGGTAGGTAAATTATTTATTTTTATGTTTAATTTTACTGAAGGCACTCTCAACACCCGAGACAGTCACTAGAAGAGAAAGGAAAAGGTGCAATAACACGCAAAATCTGTGTAAATTCTCTCGCATGTCGTATATATGGCATTCAGTAGCTCCACAGGAGGTTTTCAACACTCGATATCGTAAGGTGGTCATTAAAAGTAGCACTAAATATCAATTTAATGTGATGAATCTAACTTTCAAGAGCACCTTTCACTCTCATATTTTGCTGACAGCTTGCTGCCTAGCAGACCAAACCATTTTACAAAATAGAGGAAAAATGTTGAAATATTATAAAGTAGAAAACAAATATCAACGTTACACAAACGATTGTAGGCTTATATTATTGACCAACATATTTTGATCAAAAAGGTTGCTTCCACATGTCAATGGATCACTAGACCCTCCTGGGCCCCCACTCGGACCAACCCAGGACAGCTTTCCAGGCCTTTGGAGTAATGTGAAGAGCTCAGTGTGAGTTTAAAGGTTTTCATTTTAAAGCTCTGCAGGAAACGTAATAAGAGAAAGCTACCAAGGAGAACACACACACAAACACAGTGAAATTTAAAGGTCAGTTTATAAAGTTCAGCAGCAGAGAGTTACAGTGTGAGTCTAAAAATGTTGTTCAATTAAAAAACTTATTAGTGAATGAAATCACCAGAGAAAGGCCAGAAAATGTGGGTGAGCCATTATGAAAAATTGGAATAGCTGCCCTGAAAATCCTAATTTGCTAAAAACCTAATTACATAAAAACTAAAATAATTTAAAAGATAATAAATCAGAGGTTCAGTGATATAAAGCCAAGGACGGCACGAGGGTGTCAGAATAGGTGGGTAGTGGCTCATTTGTTTGGAATTTTGTCAAATAACCACCTATCTTAACAGTAAGAGGCCATTTAATTGACATTGAGAACAACTAACCCCAGACTGTTGTTTTTGCATGATGTGTTGGAGGAGGTGATGTGAAAACAGTGCTACAACAAACCTTTTACTATAGTGTAGTCTCAGCCTCAGATGCTCTGCAGTCTGGCTGGTGAGACTTTTGTTAACACAACAGTTAACCGTAGTCTCACGAACTTTTAACAGTTTGCATAATAAGATAACAGTTTCATTAACTAGATAGTGTTCGCTTAAATAATTGAATTATATATCAATTTGACCACCTTACACTATGGTGTGCACTTTGACAACTGCCAACCTGATAACACTATTTAAATATCTGCTTGTAGCGTGTCTCTCCACTTATTAGTGCCAGCGAGCAATTCAGGAAAGCGTATATAGGCTACAAAGAGGACAAGGTACGTCCTTTGCGACCAGGTAGGTTGTGAGTTCTAGACCCAGGATTGCCAGACAGCCAGAGACCCTTAATTACGAACTATTCATTCATTAAATATTTATTATATATTATCTGTTAACTCACTCTTAATGTCGTCCAGATCGGCCGAGCCGAGCACGCGTGTCCCGCTCTCGTCTGCTGGAATCCTCTCGTATTTCGCATTCTCGTTTCCCGTCATGTTTCCTGTTCGACACGACGACGTCACGCTGGGGTCAAACGTCATAGGGCTGAGGTCAAGGGTCACAGAACTGCAGAAAAGGAGAGATATGTTTCTGATACACACCTCTGTAAGATACAAAGTCAATAATAACACCGTAACAGTATTTTAGATTTTGTACAAACTCGGCATGTGCCAATAATCAGTGCTACGACATGCTGCTATATTGGTATTGTGGATGCTTCAAAATAGCCACTAAATATCGTTTTATTTGGGAGGAGGCCGCTTAGATAGGCAGCATGTTTGGGCACTGAGATAAAGTCTGTCCTATTCAGAGGGCAGTATAAGGACACTAGTCAGCTAAGGGTCTTTATTGTGAAAAAATATGAAGCAGCATGTGTCCTCCTCAGAGAAGGCAATCCCATAATTCTATTCGCCAGACGAAAGTAAACATGGCAAACAAAACTGTCACACTTGTGTTTTTATCTAAGCTAAGAATTGAGGGCACAATTATAATTGTAAACAAATGTCACATGCTTTTTGTCACGTGCTGACAGATTTTGATTGACTTCGAACACCAATCCTTGTCTTATCTCAGGGATCTTTACTCTGTTTGAGTATCTGTTCCTCTCAAGGTTTCTTCCTAATGTTCTTAATGAGTCTTTTCTCATCGCTGTCACTTTCAGCTTCCTCATTAGAGGTCTAGACTCGGATTTCTGCTCGGATTTCGGAAGCTGCTTTGTGACAATAACTTTGCTTTAAGTGTTATATAAGTAAATTGAAACTGAAATCACTCTCGTACAGCCAGCTCTATTAAACACGCAGAGAGAACATACACACACACACACACACACACACACACACACACACGCGCGCAGCGGCCAATACACTTACACACTTAACACAGTGAAGTCAAAATCAGAGAAACACTCACCATCACCATGCACTGAACACACACCCAGCCACCAAGTGACAACACACACACGATGTAGAATCCACTTCACTGTAGAACGAGTGTGTGAGTAACACACAGATCACACACAGCAAGAAAGAAAAGAGGAGGATAACGAGAAAAAAAGAAAAAAAGCAGTTGCTATAGCGACAGTCCAGTAATGAGACAGAGTGTAATGAGTAACAAGATTCCCGCTGATACACACACCTAATACACACATACCTAACACACACACACAACTAATACACAAACACACACTCACTGTCATGATTGTAGTCACTGGAGGCAGAACACAAGCACAAGCCATCGAACAGACATTTATTTAAACTTTTACAAACACGGTACATACACAAAATGACACAAACCATTACCCAATAAACTAGACAGGGACAGGAGGGCTTAAATACCTACATTAATTACACTAACCAACAACACACAGGTGGGATCACTTAACACACATGACGGGGAACTAACAAAGACAATAGAGAGCGCGTGGCGCTTGTCGCCTAGCGACCGTAGGCGGTGTCACGCGCAGCGCAGCGTGAGGTGACGTGCTCATGACACTCACACACACTTATACTTGTAGAAGGGAACTAAAACCATGGCACTAGAAGTAAGGAACTGACACTAGCGGACTTGAAGTAAGAAACTGGAACTATTGGACTGGAACTATGAAGCTAGAACGAGGGAACTGGAAGTAGGGCACTAGAAACATGACTGACTAGAAACTAGGGAACTGGAAGTAGTGAACTAGTGGTAGTAGTAATTGCTTGGTAGTAAGGAAGGGAACAAGGGACATGTGAGTAGAGAAGGGAACTAGGGACATGGGAGTAGGGAACTGGATCTACGAAATTAGAATTGTGAATGGTAGGGCTGGCCTGAATAATTCAATAATTTGAATAATTTGAGTATTCGTTCGTTAGGTTAATATTCGTTAATATTCAGAAGCTTCGTCTTTTTTAAGACTACAATAAATTTAATCAGCAAAGGCGTTTAGATAACAATAACTGTTCTAATATATGGAAAATGTTCTAAATAAATAAATTCCGCAATGCTGTTCATTTTACACCGGTAAGCTGGGTGTGGCGCATTCATTTCTGTGCTTTCTTGCATTGGATTAGTAAATATAACGTGCAAATATCTGTACTGACCATCACATTGTTATAAACATGCATTATCACTGTATATGATCACATAAAGTTAATTAATTCAATAAGATTTTCATTTCTACGCTCTGTGGCACTTAGAACTTTCACAGAATTTGAATTTTAACCGACACCAGAGCGCGTTGTTACAGTAGGGCTACAGGTTGAAAAATAGCAAAAATAGCCCATGTGCTATTTAGATTATGGCCATACACTGACTTTTTGTTGCTAGCTAGAAACCACGCGGTAGAAATAGGACTCAAACGAAAAAAATACGCTTGGTGCGCAAGTTTGATGAATCATCTCAAATATGTAAGTATATATATAATGAAATGTCTGGACCTAATTTGGCTTATTATTATTATTATTATTATTATTATTAATAATACATTATTGCTACCTACTGAATATATTTTGAACTGCAGTAATGTACATACCTAAAATTATGGTTAATTATGAAATGCAAGTATTACTGTTTTTAAGGGTGGTTTTGAGAGCGAGTATTCGAGTACTTGTTCGGAAACTCCAACAAGTATTTGAAGCCTGTAAAATGCTACTGTTATCTTCAGCTGTTACACATTACAGTCTGCTCTCTCTTTCTCTCTCTCTCTCTCTCTCTCTCTCTCTCCAGAACTTACAGCTGTGTGACAGTTATGATGTGTAATAAAGGTGTGTATTTGAATCTCACTCACTCAGTCAGAGTGTTGTCACTGTGCATTTCAGTCTGAGGGTGTGTGAGAGCTCGATCTGCTGTGGCGTTGTCGTCGTGTGCTTCTGTAGAAGTGTGTTTGTTCTCAGCAACAGTTTCTCCGTCAGCGGGGAAAGCGCGAGGGTCGTCGTCACATAGGAAGAACTGAGCAGGAGACAAAATGGGACAAAAAAAAGACAAATTAAAGACAAACCTCACTATAACACACTATATACAGCATATAAAATAATTTTATATGAAAATAGTTAAGACTAATCTGACATTCCTCTGTATTTACTACATACATACTGGCATCCCAGTGATATGTGGTCCAGCAGGTACAGAATACCCATAATGCACTGTGATGTTTGTAGGGAATACGGAGTATTCATTTGACATTTGTTAGGGGACATTTGTAGTGTATATGGAGTTGTGGATCATTTGTAACTAACAGGGAGTAGGGCAACATTTGTAGGGAGCAGGGTGTAGGGCATCATTTGTAGGTAATAGGCCACTATTTGTAGGCGATAGGGAATAGGGTGCCATTTGTAGGGAGTAGAGTGCATAGTATCATTTCTAGGGAATATAATATCATGAGTAGGTAATATGTCACCATTTGTAGGGAATAGGGAGTAGGACATCATTTGTAGGGAACAGGGATGAGGGCATCATTTGTAGGGAGTGAGGTGTGGGGCAACACACACATATAAACACTTCTTTCACTTATCACGTTTCGCATTTACCGTTGCTCAGTGTGTGATATGTACCTGGACACACTCCTGCGTCTCACTCTCAGGTTTCTCAGTGTGTGTTTCTTCTTCTTCCTCTTCCTCTCCATCCTGCACAGTGATGTCATCACTCACGTGTCGCTCTTTACTCCTCCTGCTCTTCTTTGCAGTCCTCTTTTTCCGGCCATCAATGTGCTTGGACAAGGTGTGACGGGTGTGACGGGTGTGACGCGATGAGTGACGATGATCTGAACAACAAACACAATCGGATAATGTGCTCGGTGTGTTTGTATGACGAATGAAGCCCGATATGCAGATGATATGAACGCAGTTTTATAAAGCATCATTTTCATGAAAGTTATTCACTCATTAACTCCAAGCAGAGAAGTGTGTATGTGTGTATACTGCATGTATAATACTGTATTTGTTGCGTGTGTTAGGCATGTTGAAATGGAATTTGTGCTTTCGGAAAGTTGAACACACAACACGCTCGCCGTTCAAGTGGTTAAAGTCGTGACAACACTGTTGGTAGGCTGACAATTTAGCTAACTAGCACATCGCCGTTCAGTCTCTTACAGACAATGTAAAGGCACAGTGACAGTGGAAATTAGCTAGAACTGTCGGGAATATCCAGGTTTCCCTCAGATGTGTTAGTAAATTGCTTTAAAAATTATTTAAAAAAAAAAATACAATACCCCGTATGGCTAAAATTACACAGTAATTTCACTTAGCATTGACCACTAACCGAACTTCCATGGGTTCTGCCATATTAAGAAACGTCAACATTGTTTCACAACTTGTGAACTTAGGCCCCGTTTACACCTGGTATTAACATGTGTCTCGAATGCGTCTCGGCTGACCAATTTGTGTTCGGATTTCATGACTACTTGCATCACCGCTGGAGGGTCAAAGCGTGCCGCGAACATTTACTATCTCAGTCTCTCACTGCATCTGCCAGACAAAATGTCTTTGTTCATGTACCTGTACGCATGGCTGTAACATTGTTTTGGAATGAAGATGGGCAAAAAAATCAAGCATGTCTCACGGAAAAGATATACACCTGCTTAACCAGTGTTTAAATCCACACCAGCTTTTTAAAAACTTACAGCAATCACGGAATGATCGCTGCTTCGGAAGACTTTTAAAATGTGGTTGCTAATGTTTACATCACCTACATCGTTTTCACTGGGAGCCGTTAGAAG
>JAOUQW010028889.1:0-10435 GCA_028565825.1 Olivaichthys viedmensis
AAGATGCCTTGAAGCTGTAATCGCTTCAAAAGGTGCATCAACCAAGTATTAGGCTAAGGGTGTGTATAGATATGTAAACCCTAAATAACCTATTTTTGTCAGTAAAATAACATTGCATATTTTCTAACAACCTGTTTTCACTTTGTCATTATTATTTCTGGCTTGACTGTATATATATGTCTATGTGCATGTGTGTTATGCCTCGATACATCCGCACATCCCTTCATACAAGTTATTACAATAATACAACCAAGGACGCACACCGGCATTGAAAAAACACAACTGTAACTCTAACCCATCTTTCGTCTCTGCAACTATCCATAAGTTACATGGCGACGTACTTACAATTGTGTAAGTATTGGTGGTATTTTTCCCCACTTGTTTTCCAACAAATGTGTGCTAAGATTTGCTACTATTTCTTACTCACTACCAGGCTTCCGATCACCATAGCAAAGCAGTGGAACTTAAAAAAAAGCATCAAGTTCTCCACCTGTATTCCCATTTTTCTACACTTGTATTACAACAAATCTCTCTTGTTGGATATGCACCTTCATTTCCTACAACCTTGCTTCTCAATTGTCCAATCGGCTGACTGTTTGTGAGTACTACTAGCCAGTCCTAGATAAGGAGGAAGGAATAATCGCAACAAAAGAGATGGGGTTTATCCAAATCTGGGTGGGGAAAAATTTACATGGTAATGGAAGTCAATGGAGCTCTTCTCTGAGTTTGTTGATGTTTATTGCTGGTCTGCATTTTAGGTGTTCACCACCACCCAGCGACTCCTATGCATGTACATTTCTACAATAGGGTATCAGTGAGTCAGTCAGTGAATCAGTAAATCAGTAAGTGAGTGAAAATGGTAAAAATGTAAGGTAAAAAAACCCTCCCAAACCTATGTCCTTTTCTCATTCCCTCTCTTTTCTCCTTATATTCTTCACTGTGTAAACTTTAATATAGGATTCACCAAGCCCCCCCCCCCTCTTTCTTTCTTTCACTCCCTCTCTCTGTCTCTCTACCTGTCTCTTCACATTTCACTTATCAGTAAATGTCATTGCAGTTGGTGTCCCTCCATATCTAACTGCTTATTTCCTGCAGGATTTCACAGGCTACACCCGGGAGGACAGGGAGACAGAGGGAGGGGTATTTAGAGAGGCAAGAGACGAATGGAAAGATGGATCGGAGAGAGAAAACACACAGACTTGGGAATCCAATAGCAGCAGTGGACACAGTTCCTCTACCTGATCATCCATCACCAATGACTGAGCAATTTACACACAAAATCAGAGAGAGAGAGAGAGAGTCTCACATACAGTAATATTATACCTAACTGATGTAGAAGTAGAAGACTTTTGTCATTATACATATACACATGTGTATAGTACAACAATATCACCTTGGAAGGAAGCTGGGGGTCACAGAGCAGGGGCAGCCATGGTACAGAACCCCTGGAGCAGTTAAGGGTTAAAGGCCTTGCTCAAGGGCCCAACAGTGGTACTTTGGCAGTACTAGAATTTGAACTCTCAACCTTACAATCAGTAGCCACCACTGTCCACGTAGGGACCCGCCGGTGATGTAGACCCCGAGAAATGTTTGTTTCTGAGGCAATCCCTAGGAATAACGTAAAATGGTAAAGCGTTTATTTGTGTTAAGATGTGGTGTTGTGGTGTTCAAGTAGTGCTCTGAAGTAACTACATAAAATAAATTGTTCAAGCAATTCCAAAATGAGTTTAGTTTAGTTGTTTACTATGTAACAGCTTCCTTTTGTTGTCCTTTGTTCTCTGAAGTTAAGACCGCCATATGATTAAACTGCTTTCTAGCTCAAAGTTCATCCCAAAGTAGTATACCAATTAGTTTGTTTGAATAAAACATGTCAGTCTGTCATGATGGACAACACACTGTAGCCAGGCAGATGATTATTGATCCAACTAGTGGTCTCAACCCTTTGTTATGCCAGAAGCCCTGCTGGATTGGATTTCAATGCCATTAACACACTCACCAGCCATGGGTAGCTGGGGCCTCAAGACACAAACTGAAAGACGCAGCAAATTTATTTGTTTCTTTTCTCATGTATGGCTTTACATTCCGCTACTCAGTCAAAATATAAAGGATTTTGGGCATACTAAACAACTGCAGAAAACCTGAATATGCTGGAGATGATGCCATAATTATAGCTGATAGAAAAAGATGAGGCCACTGAGGAATTTCAGAATGACGTGAGAAAGTTTCATGGGGAAGTTGAGTCCCAACAGGGGCACAGAACTAACCATACTTTAGACAGAACATCATCTGTTATGCAGGAAGTTGTGACTAAGCTCATTAAAAAAAAATGTAATTAAAAACAGTCTACAAATGTTCAGGAGCTGTAACAGTACAGAATTTTAGCAACAACACAAACATAATCCTAAAGTGGAAGCATTGGAGGAAGTTGACTTGCAGTGAAATAATAAGCTAAGGAAGGAGTTGGTACATCTTAAGAGTCTTCTGGTTAAAGCTAAGAGTACCACAAGGCTAAGACAAGAGTTACGTTTGGGAGTGATTGCACCTCAGAATCTGTCTGATGTACTTGGAACATGCATTGAATCGAGTTAGTAGGAAGTCCTCTGGGGAGAACCCTTTTCCTTGGCTGAGCAGAGTTCTAGTGGAAATAGCTGTAGGCTGTCTCCACCTAAACTTCCCCATTCATCGCACAGTGGGTGGTGACCAAGCAGTGTCTCCTGCCTCTTCTATTTGGGCCACTGCTTTTACTTCAGCCCTGCAGGTACACCATAGATGGGGTGAATCCCCAAAAGCATATGATGATCATATGCACAAGGTGTACTTTCTAGGCCAGGACTGGTGTAGAGGAAGATGTCAAGTTTAAAGGTCTATTCATTAATAATCTGTATTTGTCCCTTGGAAAGCTATCTGACACTCTCTTTATTAACTCCTATACCATGTCTGCCTCAGAAAGCAGATACTTAACTACAAATGCACTAAAGGTGATGACAGGAGCAATGTCTAATAAGGTATGCCATCTCCAACTAGCACAGGAAATCAAGCAAAAAGCTTGTTCACGCCCAACAACCACATTCAGCAATGGTACCACATCTCTGTTTTTTACAGCCACCTTTTATTTGGTGAAATTTGGTTTGTGAACTTATCACATAGTATGCGGTATGTTTAAGCAGCTTCGGAAGAAAGTAACTACCCAAGTCCTTAAGGAACAAGGTTGTAAACTGTTGGTTCTTCTGTTACTACTTTATTTTTACTTTGGTACTTCTTCTGCTAACCTCACTAGCATTTCATCTTTCAAGAAACACGTAAAGGCCTTAAGGCAAGATCTAGCATCGGAACTTCAGAGTGATCTCTTCTGCAACCTGAGTCATAAGACTTTCTCCAAGATCTCCGGACAGAAAACTTCCCTCTTGCACAGAATTATCCAGTAATCTTAATATTGATCTAATGGGAACTGTAACAACAGTGCAATATAATCAGATTGTGGCATATGATGATTATGTGACTGATGATGATGATGATAATAAAAAACTCACCTTTGAGGAGTAGGTATGACCATCCGAGCCACACACTGGGCTGGGATGGACAACTGGACAAGCCCTACATTTTCCATGATTCACTGCTCCCATCCAGTGCTTATGGAGATGACTGCCTTTCCTCGGCTTAACGCTGAAACAGACAGAAAGAGAGAGACATTTTATCATGATAAATTTCTTTATTTTATGATCAGAGTGCAGTGTATCTAACCTGGGAATAACAGAGCGAGAGAGACCGAGAGAGAGACCAAACAGTGCGACATCTGTTCATTTGCCGAACATCAATAACTCGTTACAAAGTGCAAAGCCGTGAGATAGCAGTGGTACAAATTTATGTGTAATTGTTGCGAGCAATGAGAGAAGGAGAGAAAGAAAGAGAGAGACAAGGAGAGAGAGAGTGGGACGTAACGTTATAATAACAGATTAGAAATGTCAGCGGTGTGTGTGTGTGTGTGTGTAAAAGAGTTGTACTGATTAAACAATGAACTAATGTCAGGTTAGAAAAGGCCATGGAGACTGTGCTGCATATGGCTGTGTGTGTGTGTGTGTGTGTGTGTGTGTGTGTGTGTGTGTAAGTGCGTTATGTTCTGCTCCTAATGTGAGTGCTGATACATTGCTTATACTCACAGTGTGGATTACATGTGTGTGTTCATCCATGGATTATACACACCAGACGCTGTGTGTGTGTGTGTGTGTGTGAGAGAGAGTATCTCCCATGGGTAATGTCTGACATAAAAAGTCTGACATGTTGTCTGTAATGTTGGTGTGTGTGTGAGTGAGAGAGTATACTCTCCCATGGGTAATGTCTGACATAAAAAGTCTGACATGTTGTCTGTCATGTTGACTTGTGTGTGTGTGTGTGTTGGGAGGGGGGGCATCTGGCATAAGTATCTGCATCACACTGTGAGTGGATTAAGAAGACCACTACCCACAATCCCTCTGAGAGGTTCCTCTCTATATCAGTCCCAACCACACACACATCGACAGCAGCATCATTCTGGATGACTGAACAGGAGAACTCTGTGGTTTTCCCTCTCTCTCGTCTTCTCTTCCTTTCATCTTGTCATCTTTTAAGAGCTTACAGATAATCGTCGACGCTCTCTGAGCTTCTGCACTGATCTGTGTGCAAGATCTGCTTCTGTTTATTTTAGTGTACTAGCTATTCACTGTTCGATTAGAAAAGAAGAAAACTGTATGAGTCTTTTTCTTTAAAAGTAGAGAAGAAACTCTACTGTCACTGTGGTGCCCCAGGCTCTTTAAACAGGAGAAAAAAAACATCAACATCCAACCAATCTGGACAAGGAAGTGTCTCTACTGCCCTGTCAATCATGTTGTTGTCAATTCAGCCCCCACACTAGCATTCAGGTGTTCTAGCCTTTGCATGTGTTTTGGGTGCATGGCTTTTGAAAGACCGCTGAAGGGAGGGGCTGCAATTGTTTGGATTTTGAGTTTCAAAACAGCTAGCTTTAGCTAACTTCTGCCAAAATCGCTGATTACAGCTGAAAGTGAAAGGTTTTTTATCTATTAAGTCACTTCTCCCCAGATAGAACGTAGGAAAACAAGTGAAGTAGTATTCAAAGGTTCACACCTAAAGTAATTAATTCATTCACTTATTCATCAGTAACCGCTTTATCCTGGTCAGGGTTGCAATGGATCTGGCGCATATCCCAGGAACACTTAGAGCAAGGCAGGAATACACTGTGGACAGTTCACCTCAGGGAATCACACACAAACATTTGCACACTCGTTCACGATTGTGGCTCTGCCATCACAGATAAGCACTGAATAATAATTACTTGGTTTTATTCAATGGATTCTAAATTTTTCAGCATAATCCTTATCCCATATAATTTATTAAAATGTGTCATTTAGTTAAGCTGTACCTTGTGACGTTCTTTATGCATTAATTTATTATTTACATGCAAACAATCTGCCTACTGTTAGTCATTGTGGAAACTAATGACAAGAAAATGACAGCCACACCTCATTTGTTTGGCATTAATGCCAGATTAGCATTCACTTTGTAGCGAACGTGGTGCTGAGATGTGTAAATTGGTATGACATGCTCACCATGGATTTGCTGTATAACAAGGTTCAGTGTCATGTTATTTTGCAGGATTTGGCAGTGCACCGGCTACTGGGTGTTTGCTTATCAAGAGAGTGTGAGTATTCATAGCTAATGAACTCCTAAGCCCTCTCACCGGGGCAATGCATAATTAATGTGTTGAGTCCTAACACGGCGTGGGCTGAAGACGGAGGGGAGGGGCCAAACGCTGTCAGAGGGGGACGGACCTCTCAAGGGCACTCCAATAGGACCCTGTATCACAAAGGTGCTGGGAACGTGAGTGGGAATGTGAATTAGTAAAGTGTAAACAATTAGGCCTCATTTTTGAGCTATATTATGTGGAGGTTGCTCATTTATCTTTGCAGAATGGTTTTTCATTGTGTTTATGGAGTAATTTTCCGGCACAGATGGCCATTGGACGGTGATTCTCTAATAATGGGAGATTATTAGAGTTGGTCATCAGAGATAGAGTGTAGAGTGCAATTCAGCTAATATCAGTTCAGCTTTCTACCACTGCCGGAGGACATTACAGAGAGAGATCATTACAGCATGTGTGCTGGAGACAGACAGAGAGAGAGACAGAGAGAGTGAGAGATTGTCTTACCTGTGCTGTGGAGGTTTGTGATTGGTGCAGATGGCTGATTGGAAGTCATGACTCACACACACTTTGTGAGGAGGACAGTGCACCTTCATACAAGGATCTTTAGTAACGTCCAAATCTGACAAAGAGACACAGACAGAGAAAATAATAATGTCAATTAAACCTGATATTGTATTATTTTGTATTAATTGTGATGTTGGGCCTTGAAGGAGAACCTCACTACAACTGGACCACCAACGCCAGGTAACAAGATGTCCAGCGACCCCAGTCAGACGCTGGTTAGCTTCTCACACATAAACAAATGTATAAGCATGCATGGCGAAGTAAAGCCGAAACAACAAAAGGACCTTCAGCAAACAATTACCCCCTTTGCACCGAACACTTATTCTAATAGAACAGGGAATTCCGCTGGGGCTCAGATCGCAGGTGCTGCGACGCTATACTGCATCAGCTCGCCACTGAGGTATCACCGCTACACCACAGACATCACAAGCACCCACTCCAAAAGTATCTCATACTTTTGCACCTTTCCTTCACATCTCTCCTTTCCCGCTCACCTTTAACTGTAAATAAATGCACCCCCTTACAAGGTTAAATCGCCTTTTCTGCCTTGAGTGTTAGGGTTCATGCAAGTCTACTCAGCCCGATCGCACCACATAATCCTCGCTTTTAAGGCAGCCATCAGTGAAAACATTACATTAAATATGACAATAGCCGAGTAACATTCAAGGAGGAGTTTGTTGGATGTCATACAATGAAAGTAACAAGAACAACTATGACCACTAACACCGCCCCCTCTTCTGAACACTAACTAATAATAACTTGTGTTGTGAATCGACTCATGCGCGTTTTCATGGATTTGCAGTTATGAACCGCATCGACAGTAAGGAAACCATCAGTGTAGTTCTGACATGCATTATGAGCTATTTTCAAAGTTGGCAAATTAAGTTAGGAACTTAAGCTCAAAAGATACATGAATAGATATGTGGAGAAAGTTATCCATATTCAGACTTTTGCTAAGCGGGTGCTTGTCCCAGCAGAGCTTAAGTCTGTAGTTAATTATCAGGTTTGAATACTGATGTGCACAATTTTGGCGCTTAACTCAACTCTGAATACAGCCCTGTGAGAACATTTCTCTATTTCTTTACTATGTATAGGGACTTCCAGTTCAGAGTACATACTCATGATAAATGAACTAGCATGGTGAAATATTCAGAGAGACAGGCAGAGAGACAGAGAGAGAGAGATGCCGGTAGATAAGTCAAACTGGTGGAGAATCTCCCCAGCTCTCTAAGATGAAAAATGAAGAAAAATGTAAGTTTTAGACAAATGCTTTATCACAGACACAAACACCATCACTCTCCAGCTCTTATTTTGAAGAATAGCTTGCTATTAAAGCTTTCTGTCAGACCCGCACTTCCTTTACAAAGAAGGAGAGAAAGAGTGAGAGAGAGAGAGAGAGAGAGAGAGAGAGAAAGAAAGAAAGAGATAGAGAGAGAGACAGACAGACAGAAAAATGCTCAGTGCAGAAGAAAAGGAGACACATAATTTTTGAGAAATGCTGGCTCGTGATTTTTCACTTTTCCCGACTTTTTCTCTGCTTCCATTTGTTGTTGCTGCAGGAGGTGCAGAGAGTATGATTTACTGATCACACACACTACTGGTGAGTCTCTGAAAAAAAACTTGTTGAACTCTGCTGAACTCTGAAAAGCAGATGTCCCACCCAACAAGTGCCAAGCTTTATTACTGCAATGCTCTTTGTATTTTGCCCATCAATTAGGTGTCTCGAGTTCAGAAGCTTTCAAGATAGTCACTTTGATCTTTTTGCTAACTCTGGAAAACACTGGAATGGGCAATGGCAGCCGGTGAGTAAATCAGCTCCTATGAGCTTTTGTGCACAATCGTCGCTTCCAGTGGCTAGAATAAAACTGCATAATGCACACTGTTCATAAAAATGCTCGGTAAAGAGGTGCAGATGAAAATCTCAGCCTTGATGGACTTATCAAGGTGTCAATAAAACTAGGCAACCTGCTTTCAGAAAGAAAAGACTCTCCTGCCTAACCCCCATCTCTTCTGATGCCAAACTTATGCAATTGAGTTTCAATCGTCTCCTGTCTGATAAACGCAGACGGCCCAAAATGCGGTGCAGAAGGACGCCAACTATCTAAAACAAGATCATCACCTGCAGAGAAAACCTATGATGCTGTGAATTGCAAACAGTAAAGTTAGACCTAGAGGATTGAAGACACTGACTGAGCCCAGGAACCATACATTGTGCTCAGTGAGTACTGCAATTTAGAGTACAAAGAGACTCAATCTCAGACAAGCCAGGTGTGCCCTGTTTTTTTCTAGATTCATTTTTACCATTTCTCTTCAAAAATGTCAAAGCTGATTCTCTATCCCAAATACATGAGGATGAGTGTTCTCCTAAGAAAGCAGACACAATCCTGCCTGAATCCTGCATTGTGGCTCTTGTGCTCTAGGATATTGAGGAGGGCATTTACAGTGCCCAAACAGACAATCCAAGCCCAGCCAACGGCACTGCTGACAAAACCTACATACCCACTGCTATCACCCATGTGATCACCTAATCACATGGACATATACCACAGTAGCTACAGTGTACCCAGATATAAAAACATACTACACCTTGGCTCTAGATGTGGAACAGTATGTCCAGACATGTAGCACATTTGCCAGGACCGAATCTGCAGGAATACCTCCTAACCCTTAACCAATGGCTCTACTCATACCTAAACGACTGTGGTTGCACTTATGCATTGACTTTGCAACTGACTTACCGCCTTAAGAAGGCTACATCAAAATACTAGTCGTAGCCGATCGATTCTCAAAGGCATTCCATCTCATCTCTCTAATAGTCTGGAGAGCCTTCCTAGAAAAATTGGGGTCACTGTGAGCCTCACCTCTGGCAGCCACTAGAAATGCCAATAGGGTATAGGAGGAAGCCCACACACATTTCCAGAAAGCAGAAGACAGAAACAGTAGGCGGATTCGCGAGTTCCATCCTGGGAATCGGGTGTAGTTTTTGTTTTGGGATGTAAAATTCCGTCTACTATGCCATAAGCTCAGTCGCCAACTCTTGGGTCTTTTCAAGGAACTCCAGAGGCTCAAGCAGGTGATTTATTAATTAGCTGTCACTCATCAATTAGCTCTTAGGTCGCATGCAGGTTGTTGTTTCCAGGTCCCTTGGCTAATGAAGTGTCCCACAAAGTCACTGGGGATATCTGTTAGGGGGTTGCCTGTCTACTTACCACCAGCCACGCCTATCCACAACACACCTGTATCCCAATATCTGTAGAATTTCTCATCTCATAGCTGATCTTTGTCCCATTTACTCATTTTGCCTTTTCCTCTCTATAGTAAGCAGGCTGAAAGATTGGAAAACTCGCACACTGGAGGGTCAGTGAGGCAGGCCGGTGTTCCCAAAGGCAAGTATGCCTGTTTGTTTCAATTCGTACCCCCCATGTGGCTCAGAACGTGCTCTGTGTTCCCCAGGACCTGACACATTAGCAGGCATCCACACATTAAAAACACACTGAGAACCACACGCACATGCAGGATGGTCATCTTTGAATGAGAGTCACTGCCTTTCACCATGGAGGTGGCAGCAGCTCAGTGTTGACAAGGCCAGGTGTCACAGGTCAAATGTCACAAAGGTCAAACTGTAGAGCTGCTGTGGCCACCGATACCTGTCTGTCCCTCGCTCTGTCTTAATCTCCATCTCTGTCTTCTCACCTCTCTAACCTTTTCACCCTTCACTTTTCACCCTCCTGCCGTCTGGCAGAAGGTACCGGAGCATCCATGCCACCACCACCAGACACTGCAACAGTTTTTCCCCTGAGGCAACCAGACTACTCAACACACTGCTGGTCTCAAACACCCACCTGGTCTGATTAAGACCCCTTACCACACCTTAGATAGTCACACACACCTCTTGACTGTCACTGCACTCTTGCGTTTTATTGAAGCTTTTTATCGTGGACAGTACTATGCCCCTCTGAGATAAATGCTATAACTTTTTTCGCTGCTAGTAGATATTTTCCCCATCCTGTTGCTGCTGGGACACTTTCTCCAGTCAATGTTGTTTACAGACAGTTTGCAGACTATCCCATTCAATATTGTTCTGTTGACCTGTCTAGTAAGCGTGCATTGTCCTGTGTATTTATTGTCCTGTCTATTTACTGCCCCTGTGTATTTATTGTTCTGTGTATTTATTGT
>JAOUQW010028890.1:0-10435 GCA_028565825.1 Olivaichthys viedmensis
CCTACCAGCTGATTTCCTTATAAAACTGCACGACAGTGTGTCTAAGAGAATTGATGCAGGTTTAAAGATAAAGGCTGTTTTTTTTACTGTACACTGTATATTTTGCATAGTACCCTAGTTAAATACAGTACATTTAAAATGCACATTCGAGATTAAAGGATGACGATGTGGTACCCGGCACTGTTTGGTCACAGAACCTGCATGCTCAGTTTTCCAGCTAGCTAACTTAGGTAATATTTGCAATAAACAGATGGTGGTTGTTATGGTAACATTATATTTATTATTATACAGGTTTGGCTGCTGTTAAATAAATCAGTGAGAAAATGAGGATATAAATTGAGTCTCTGATACTGAAATCCCACAGGAGGACACGGGGGGCGTTCCCATAATTTGCATTGCCATGCATATTCATAGATCCTGGTATTTTTAATAAGGGTAAAGGTGTAGAGATGTTCCTCTACTGTTTTTAGTCGTTTCTTGGGTACTAAAACATTAAACAATGTATTCTTCTATAGAGGTTATTTTCATGGTATGAAATGACGTTCAGGGGAACAGCGGATGCGTCTGTGTTGGATGTAGACATTTTGCAGACGTAGACGTCTCTGCTGGACACTGCAATCTCGCAGAAACGTGACGCTTGACTTCCCTTATGAAGTATGAATCTGAGAGGGAGGAATAATCAGGCTTTGATTTACGACGCTCAAGAACCGTCCAGCTGCTGACGTCGAAACTATTTCAAGAGTGTGTGACTTTATTATCTTCGCTTAAGGTTATTAAAGGGCATATATTATAAATTCCTTTACAATACCTTCCTGTTTTTTAGACTATAAGGATGTTTCTTCACATCAGCACTGACAAAAAACTCTCCCTATTTTTACACACCGTTCGAAATCCCAGACTTTATCTACATCACACGAGAGATTCATAACACGAACATGACGAGTGAAAAGAATCTGAAGAAATGCGCCATGAAAATAAATCCTTCATTTGTTCCCCAAACACTAAACTTTCCATAATATCTGGGTAAAGTTCGTTTTCGTTAATCATTTCTCTCAGGACAGCAGTACAAACAAAAACACACACTCACACACACACACACACACACACACACACACACAGCTGATTTATCTTATGGTTTTCAGGACGTTAAATAATGAATCAGCAAATTTCTGTTTAGGTTTGAAACAGCAACAGGTTGCAAAACACTATTATATAGTTCAAGGAAGACCTGCAAAATGTTTCTCTCTTCATTGTGAAAGTTATAAGCAAGCTTATGAATATTAATGAGCATTGGAGGTCTGCTTTATGAATATTAATGAGTAGTTGGTGGTCTCAGTAAATGTTGGAGAGGCAGAAAAAGGCCCTACAATAATTTATTAAAAATAATAAATATAGGCATGATTCTTTGAGTAAAAATAACTTGAGATGTGTTTTATAGACACTCAGGAATAATACAAAAATAATAAGATATAGGACATTTATTACATAGAACTAAAATAAAGAGTTACTGGACTTATTCCTACTAATGATCGAGTTATCTCAGGATTTATGACGTTAAATAATGAATCAGCAAATTTCTACTCAGGTTTGAAACAGCAACAGGTTACAAAAGACTGAGTTAAAAAAAAATTCCCTTTGTTGAGAAGGTTATTATAAAGCGAATGAATATGAATGAACATTAAGGTCTGCTTTATGAATATTAATGAGTAGTGGGCGGTCTCAGTAAGTCGGAGAGGTAGAAAAAAAGGCTCTTTTTTAACAATTATATACAGACTTCCTTTCCCCCCTGTATTTTCCTGAAACACGCACCTTTTCTTCCTCTCCCCTTTGTCCCTTTTCACAGTAAAGTGCAAAACTCAATTTCTGCTGAACCCTTAACCTCTAACGTGTCCTGTCTGTGTGGGGATAAACTGTCTCGTTTCTCCGACTCCAACGATGTGCACAGCTGAGCAGCTGCAGGACCGAGGGCCGAACCCGAGGCTGGAGATCAGGCAGCAGTGTCAGTCTGAATCAGTCCCTTTATAGGCCAAAGCCCTCGTTCTGCCTTTTCCTCCTCCAGCTTACGGCACGATTCTCATCCACACGGCTGTATTATGGCTATAATAATGAACCACAAGGTCCAGTTACATCTCATTTAGATTTTATAATCTTTTTTTATAATCCTTTTTAAAATTCTTTCGTGGCTATGTGGTTTCGTGGTTAGGCAAGCGCATTAACCGAAAAAAAAAGTAGTCACTTCCAGATTTCTGCTGCAATTTCAGCTTCAAACTTTGGGAGGTGGAGCCTAAAAAGAGTGAGTCTGGTTGTCCAAGATGGCCGCCGCCATAACATTCCAGCGTTCAGCTGCACGGTGAAGTTTTGTTCCTGTTTGTTCACGTCTGTGTGACATCACTGAAGAACTGGATGTGGTTTAAGGCAGAGATTTACACAAAAGATTTTTGGGTGACATAGACTTCCATTACTTGTTATCTCCATTAGTGTCGTAGCTCCAGAAGCAAACTTCAAACACCGAACATGTCTTGACTGATCGACTACATTTGGGCTTGGGTGTAAATTTGAGTACTTGAATTGGGAACTGCTCCTTTGAGTATTTGGTGGCTTGATGAAATGGAACATGACGTCCTGAATGTTCCCGGCTGCGTCCCAACATATAAACGTTGTCGTGGGACACTCGTGCCAGGTGATGTCATGTTCTGGTGTACAGAAGCTGTCATGTCGGTGCTGATGCTCTGTTTGACACACAGGCTTTCTGACAGAGAGGCTGAGTTCAGTCCGATCATCAGGAGGCCGTGGGGCAGATGATCTACTTTGACATCTGAGTCAGTCAGGAGGAGACAGAATGCTTAGTCAGAGCCAGAGGACTGGGAGTGACGTTAAAGACAAGGTGACCTTTTTTACCTTGTTAGCTCGTGTCCTTGATCATCCACGATTCATCTGCACTAATCACTTAAAGACAAAATTCTTCTTTGTTTGTAAAGTGCAGCAACTTTTTCCCGCCTCTAAACGGCCTTTGATTGTTTGATTACGTCACTGGTAGAGGTGAAACATGACATCATGTCCTCTCCCCTGAGTTAGCTCGAGCTCGCAGTGATGCCGATTAGCAAAGCAGCATCAAGGGCAGAAAGTGCATTTTTGATTGTTCATCACCAAAACCTTTGTTATGTTTCCCCAAAATCCCCTGGTTACCCTGGTTATGGCCCCGGTGGCTCGAATTTCTACATTTTGAAGAGGGAGGATATAACAGAGGGTGTATTCGGTGTTGTGTACGAGGCATTTCACCCAAAAAGAAATATTACCATTGTGACACGTTGAGATGTTCGCGGGGGTTAACGCCAACGTTAGCCTCGGCCTCCGAGTCACGAGACAATCAAATCCCGATCTATAAAACCAAAGTCGGAAATACGTCACGTTGCAGAAGAAAAGGGCATTTGAATTTCCGTTTCACCTCGTCTTTAAGAGTGCACTGCTGAAGCACATGCTTTTTAATCATATGTTCATTACCTGCACCTGCCGTGGTTTACTCTTTATCTTTACAGGTTAGCAAATGAATGCTTCAGTAAAAGCAAGCTGTGGTCTTAGACAGAGTGTGTCATAATTTTTTTTCCCCAGGGAGCTTTTCCAGGAATCATAGCTGCAAGTCATGCATGTGCTTTGGTTAACATTGTTTCATTTAGATTACAGGACTAAGCTAGTTAATAAAAGTTTTGATTCTTATTTTTCTCTTCTCAACAAATTAATGAGGAAGTCGAGCTTGAGGCAGTGTCAACTGTCAAGAAATGGTATGACCCGTTGTAGGGGTGTTTAAATGTGTAATTTTAATGTTTGTCCTTCTGATACAGCTGAGGAAACTTTGTTTAGTGTTTACCTTTAACATTATTTAGTACATGTCATTTTTTGGAATACCCCCATATTTTTTTAAAAGTCTTAATTAGGCGCAGTCAGACTTCCCGAGTTATCTTCCATCCCAAGGCCATGTTTTAAACCAATATGACCTGGCAACACTGTTTATAAGACAACACAACAGTAAGAGTGAAATAATATCCTGAAGTATTTGCATTTGAATATTTTTCTGTAAAATAAACAGCTTTCGTAGGCAAAAAAAAAGATATGCCTTGTTTTTAAAAGTATGATACTCCGTTTCATCCTAAACCCTTTACATGAACATTAACATTAACAGTAAACCCAAAGGCAGAGCTTTAACTCGTCTTTTCTCACTGATGCTTAATCAATTCAGACTGCATATTAAATGACCACAATCCTATTAGTTTTTTTGTTTGTTGCTGTTTTTATGATTAATTTGCTGATCGCAGGCAGTGAGAGATGTGTACGATGCCGGAGAGCCGTGCACTGCCTTTAATAGCTCTGGTTAAATGAAGGGTGACAAAGTGGGGCTCATTTGTAGCTCGTGCAGGCTAAAGGGATTTGCACCCTGGAGGAAAGATTAGCTTTAGAAGTAAGCCTGCCGCTGTATTACAGTTTGGCCTGTTATTAAGAGCTTTAGTGAGCTAGTAAAAATCATGTTTTTAATAAAGAACACTGTGACATAGTGAAGGGCTGAACACTGACCTATTATTACACTGTTATAACACAGTTATATCTTTATCTTCTCTGGCCCCTAAGAGTTATATATTTCTGATATAAAGAATTTTATGAATACCCATTTCAAATCCATGACACTGTAATGACAGAGTTGTGCATATTTTATTTGGCCCTTAAGTAATGTGAGACATGAGAAAAACAAGAATAAGGGTAAATAAAAACAGGAAATCATAAAAATTGCACTTCCCAAGGCTAATCTGCTGTTTCTTGTTTCTATCTGGCAGAAGCATGAGCTCCAGCGGGCCGTACAGGAGAGGAAACGCCTCAACCTCGAGCTGTTTAGCCACAGCCTGAAGGCGGAGCAGTATGAGCAGGTAGGAGCCAATCAGCACACATCATACGGCTGGTTTTTACTCGGCTCTCGGAGTTCCGTGTGGCTTTCGACCGCATCAGTCTAACGCAACGCTACACCGCGGTCTGATCAATAACCGCCAGCGTCTCGGCCCGATGTGACTCGAGCGCGGACTCAGTTTGTAGGAAAATAAGGTTCTCAGATGCCTCCTGTGAAATAGAGCAGAGTCTAACAAGTGTGACTTAAAGATTTTTTTGTGGTTATTTTTACTTGTTGTTTTTAATTCTGTTATCAAGTTTTAAAAGTGCACAAATAGTTTTACTGTAGTTTTTTTTTTAATAACATTGACTGATTGGATGTTAAAATCTATTATTGCATCAACTGTTCACTTTTATCTCTGTAGCCATTAAATAAAGTATCATTCAAATGCTAGGGACTTGACCCCAGGACTTTTTTGTAGCAGATATTATGGGGTGCGCCACACATTTCAGAAAGATCATGTTTCATTTTCGTGATATTTTTTGTTAACGTTTATCAATTACAGAACCCCATCACCTGACTGTCCCCAAGGTGGAATGAAATCCCAGCTGTCTTTAGAGCATTGCTGCTTCTTAATACTTTGAGTTAAAGGGATGCAGTTTGTTTCCTGTAACACTAGAGATCTTGTTCTTACTAGCGAGCTTCAGTTTGTCAATCTGGACCATTTCCTTCTGTGAGAGTGAATGGTTTGTCCTGCTGCCTGGTGCGTTGCTTGTTCTGTCATTCTGTCTAATAGTCTGTCACTATCAGACTATTAGAATTCATCAATTGACCAACTAAACATTTTTATTTTTCAACCAGCTTTCAAGGTATATAGTATAGATTTGTTTTTTGTAAAGAATATACATATTTGACATACACGGGACTCGACCCGGGACTTTACCTGGACCTGGGACTTGACCCCAGGCATTTTTTGTAGCAGATATTATGGGATGCGCCTCCCATTTCAGACCTGGGACTTTACCCGGGACTTTATGAAAATACTTAATGTTTTTAGAGGAAGATTAAGAGAAATACTGCACACAGAAAATGATGGCATTGTTGTATTTCCTCAGCAAATGATCTGTTTCTTGTCTTTATTTTTTTGGCTGCATTTACATTAAGTCACTGTGTCTTTACACTATCTGTATGAAAGGCTTAACAGCTACATGCTAGCTAGCTAAATTATTAGCCTCAGCCATTAGCTCGCTTTTGCCTGGCGTCTATAGTTCCCAGTTGCCTAGCAACAGTGTTCTCATGACTTTAACCACGTGAACCACACGGATTTTGCACCACACACTTTTTATGTTTGCAGTATCTAAACAAAACACAGGAAGTAGCAAACCAAGCTCTAGTGGATCAACACTGTTTTCCACGAGCTAGCCTGTGTTGGCTTGAAAAATTACTGCACGCAAGTTTGAGTGAAATTAAGCATGTGAGACCAGAATTCAGATCAGATCAGTTTTCATCCACCATCTTTGCTTGGACCAGTTTTTGAGTTTTTTTCGGCTCTGGGAGTTTCGCACCACAACCAATCAGAGAAGTCTGAAAAGCGCAGGAGGGTTTTATCTGTACAGTGAATCTGTGCGTGAGGAATTGAGTCTGGTAGTTTTTTGTATGTAGACGATATCCGTCCGTCTGCAACTTAGACACGCGTTTTGAAGCCTTAATGTGAGGCTCGAGGGGTGAACCTCCAGCGTTTATAGGTGTTATTTGGAGGAACTCTGGTGACATCCAAACTGTAATATCAGCAACACTACCACTGAAGGAGTTTATAACGCTCGACCATATTACGGCTGAGAGCAGCAGACTGGGGCGCCTGCCACTAATGGTGTCGTTATCGACGGTGCTTTTTGCCAAGCGGCCTGGCCTCGGCTTGGCTCATCTCTCTCTCTCTCGGTGTAATCCCCGGCCCGTTCCACTCGTCTCCCTGCCCAGCAAAGAGGAACCATCTGTCCAAACCCCAGAGCAGCACCAGACATAAAAAAAAGCCTTCTGCTCAATCAGGCAGTGGCGCCCCCCCTCCCCCTCGCTCAGGCCCACTCCCGCCCCTCTGTGGCCCCTCCATGGCCCCTCTGTGATCAAAGCCTCGTTTTGCAGCGCGGGGTGCCATGTGGGTGAGGTGTTAACGATATTGGGCAGCGTGAGTAAACATGCTCAGGATAGATGCCCACGCTTGGCATGCACTCTGACATCAGGCCAGACATTCTCTCATACTCTCGTCTGCCGAGCTTGGATCGATGCGAGATTCAAATCGGCCCCTTTTTCTGCAGACATGCTTTGATGAAATGAGACGGAGTGCGTGTCTGCCCCCTGACCTATTCTGTGCCAGACACAACACAGATATTAAATAGAGGGAACATTTTCATGGCTGGAGGGGTTTGCTTTAGTGGAATCTAAACTTAAGATCGACTGATGACATTTGCACTTGAACACACCACAAAGACGAAAGCTGACAGCCAACACGAACGTACGTTCTGTACTTGCATGAAAGGAAATAACGCTCCACACCAGGAGGGGGCAGCAGTCTGCATTCGTAATCATAATCAAGAAAAGAAAAGGAAAATGGGAATAGTGGAAAAGCAAAGCCTACGTCCAAAATCAGATACTACTGTACTGACGCTAATGTAGCTAACAGTAATGGAAGTGTATAGCCTCCAGTTTAGCATGGTGCAGTAAATGTGCATGTATAAATCATCCTACAGGGGCGTCTCCTCAATCGACTTTGTAGAATTGTTCAGTGTCAGACTCAAGTAGGAGGCGTGGCCTAAGGTTTGAAGGCAGAGTTATACATTCGAAATGATTTAGATGATAATAAAGTTCACGTTTGATATTTAGACGTATTCTTATTTTATGTACAAATGGTGTTATTGAGCTAAACGGTGTCTTTTGACGCCACTGTGTGATGATTTACACATGCAGATTTAGTGCACGATGCTAAACTGGTGGATATACGCTTCCATTACTTGTTAGCTACATTAGCCTCGTAGCTCCAGTGCAAAACTAAAGAAAGACTTAAAAAGCAGTAAAAAAATTCTGGTACTTGGGATTCGTTATTCGGCCATGTTTGTCCTTAAATTTAGCTTTAACCTTTGGTGCATCCATAACCGTGTGTGTGTATGTGAACATTGTGCTGTTATCAGAGATTACTATCTTATACACTCTCCCAATTTATGGATCTGGATGTAGCACAAAAAAGTCAGTTACTCAGTATAAAATACACATTTTAAAGAGTCTGGTGTAGGAAGTACAACTCCTAATAAATGAATCTGTAAGAAAGATTAATGATGTTTGTAAAATAATAGTGCTTACATCTCAACGTGCCATAATTCATGAAAAATGAGGATTCTGAGCACGATGCTGAGTCAGCAGAGTTCTAGAGGACTTTCCCATCACGGATTTTGTTTTAAACCGCCTTGTTCTCTGATTCATCACCACAGTAAAAAGGTTCCGTAGGCGAAATCAATTTTTTCTGCCTCTGAATAGTGCATGTGAGGACACTAAGAATCTTCTCATGTCTCTGTTTCTCTCTGCTCGCCGTGTGGTGTGAAGGTGAAGTCGGACTATGAGCAGCTCCGAGGGACGTTGGTGTGTGTAAGCCAGCAGAGGGACTTGGTGAGACGGGAAAAGGCCGAGCTCCAAAGCAAACTGGAGAACCTTGAGCAGGTCCTTAAGGTGGGGAACCGTCACTAACACTCCTTGCTCTTTATGTGTTTTATTCGGTGACATACGGATATACATTAACTAACATTATTTACAGCATTAGTTACATTAACCAATCATAAACTTCGCCATTAATACACCATCAGTAATAATAATAATAATAATAATAATAATAAACAACGTCATGTGGTCCCTTTCCATTCATGGGAGGGGTAGAGGAGGGCTAATACTTTTTGCAGAGGAAGACATGGGCTACAGTCAGTAATTATACACCTACAAAGTGCACCTGATAAAATGGCAACTTCAGTATAAAGTACTGTGCAAAAGTCTGAGGCACATGTAAAGAAATTCTGTAAAATGGAAATACTTTAAAAAAATAATGAAAAGTTCCTGAATCTAAAATATCCTATAAAAGCAGTAAAGAGTAAAAAAGTAAAATCAGTGTGTTTCAGCCTTTATCTTTAAAACTGCATCAATTCTCTTAGACTCACTGTCGTGCAGTTTTATAAGGAAATCAGCTGGTAGGTTGCAGGTAAAATCCCAGAACAGCCTTGATTCTGTTTTTATCTAAAAAGTGCTCTAGGGCTGAATATCTCACTTTCTTTAATGATGCACAAACATTTCTCTGCAATATTTTTTAAAAAATTGGAAAATGACACACTAATGCAGAAGACATCAAATAAACACAAAGACAAAATGAACTTAAGAGGGGGCTAAGACTTTTGCCCAGTACTGTATATGATTTATAAGAACGATTATAGTGGTAAATAACTAGGTGCAGCAAACTTTTTGGCAGAAATGCAGTTTTGAGAGATTCACTGCTTTTTCTAAAAGTCTTCTTGTTTATGGTCTGCGCTTATCCTCGTAAGCCAAAAAAATGCCTCATAACTATCGACTTCTGAAAAGGGAAAAAGTATTTATCCCTTCCACATTAGTCATTATTGATTATGTAATAGAACGGATGATGGAAGCAGACAGGAGGATGATTAAGAGGAGGATAAACAACAAGGAAAACAAATGTGTTTTCTGACCCATTAACTTCTCGCTGCTACAAGTTTTCCAGCGTTGACGATGAGAAGGAGAAGTTTTACTAATGAAATGGCCGTAATGGAAAAACCCTTTCTTGTTTCCTCATTAATTATGTAAATCAGATGAGGCGATTCTTAAAGCATTAATATTGAAGCTGGAGTTTTTCCTTCCACTGTATAACACACTGTAGAGTTTAATACAGTGGAGTCGTTTATTCACCGCGCTGAAGTGCACTCGATCCTCCATCACGCCTCGGCCAAATCCGTTCAGCGATTACGCAAACCGCCCTGTGTGTGTGTGTGTGTGTCCCGCACACCGAGAATTTTAGAGGGGGGGAAAGAGGCTTTGCTTCTCTCTGAGAGGGGAAAAAAAGAGAGATGGATAAGTCAGACCTTTTAAGCTGCTTTAGGTTTCTAAGCCTTACAACTCATCTGACGGACTTAACTCCGACTTCACTTCCTGTTCAGGTTAAAGATGAACAGTTCATGTATGTGTTCAGGCGGTGACATGGCAAAGTTTTAAAAACTGGTGATATTTTACTCTCAAAGCCATTTCATAGTCTATTGAGTGTATTCATCTAAGGGAGGCCTTAACTCCTGCAAATCAACACACCTTTTCATCCTCTTTAACCTTTTAATCATAGCTGCAGCCAGAGATGGGTAATAACGAACACCATTTAACCTACACTATCAGTCCAAAGTTTGTACACCCCTGCTCATAGAAGGGCTTTCTTTTATTTATTTGTTACTATTTTTTACTATTTTATAATAATAATGAAGACATGAACACTATGAAATAACACATCTGGAATTATGCAGTGACCAAGAAAAGTGT
>JAOUQW010028891.1:0-10430 GCA_028565825.1 Olivaichthys viedmensis
GAACAGTCATTATTCTATTCACTAAACTCTTCTACAATGTAGTAGATCTAATATATCTAATATAAAACACACACCTAAAGGTCTTTTCAGAGGTTTTGTTTGGTATTTAAAGTATTTTGGGAAAAGTTATTTAAAAGTCATTTAAAAAGTTGAATGATAAAAATGTAATGATAAAGGAGAAATGACTATACATAGATAATTCCAGTATATTATTTAAGTATCTACTTAAAGATTTGATCAACGCTTTCCAGAAAAAGGGGTATTCTGGATACTAATGTTTATATTAACATCACTCTTAATGCTATAAAACAAAACTGATTTTGGAGTCATGACTCTGGACACATCATGTTTTACAGCTTTCTACAAACAATTTGAAACCTAAAGTGCATAAACACTAGAATTATATTACAATTGTTTTATAGATGCATTCTCAATAACAATTACATTTTTGTATAATGAAATCTTAAATTTGCTCTTTTCTACTGACACACTAATGCAGAAGACATAAAACAAACATACGCATACAAGACAAATTTATATTAAAAAAAGGTGCCTAAGACTTTTGCACAGTACTGTATGTGTTAGCATTTTTGGCTAAACAGAGTCCTGGTGCCAAAGCTTATCTTGTGATAGGCCCAGAGAAGAATGTTTGAGTGTTTGGTCGTATTCATAGGATGAGTATTTTTAGTGCACAGCTGTCACAAGGCTCCTTTTTGCTTATGAAATCTGATTAAAACATCCTGTGAGACTTTTATAAATACTAGAGTTGGCCTCATTGTCTGTTTTGAAGCTGAATACAGTTTTAGTGACTGCTAATTCATGAATTAAAGCTACAGTGCATCGTATGTTTTGGTTAAAAATGAAAAAAAGGGGAGAAAAAAATACTTTACAACATGATGTTCCTGAGCTTCTGTAAGTCACTCACAGAATAATTCACAGTCAGCAGTGTCAGGCTAGATTCAGCGGGAAATTCTGAATGCACACGTCATACGCCAGCTTAGATACGTCAAATGTCATCACGCTCCAGCTTCAGGCACAAAAGAAGTCCGGCTACATGGTAACAGGCAATAGCCACAGCCAATCAGCCAAGCGTGAGAGTGTGAAAGAGTCCAGTAAAAGGAAAATGGATTTAGGAGTGATGGAGTTTAGCTTTTTTCTTTTAGGCATTTATTTATCCTCTAATTTGGTTGAAAGCTAGTGAATGATAATCAGCTGATTTATCCTCGTTGTGAAATTTGTGTTGTTACCCGGTTGTGAAGTTGTTTAGCTAGAGAACTCATGATAGCCAGCTAGTGACTAACGGGAAGTTTTGGTGTGTTCCTTTATTTTTGTATTTCAAACTCGGTTATATTGGGCGAGAGTGAGTTATCAGGGGCATCTGCTCGGTGTTTTGGCTAGCGTGCTAACACTATCCGGCTCATGCCTAACATGTTTGACAGGCTGGAGAACAAAATACACAGATTAGATAACAAAATACAGAGAGAACACAGATCAGGTAATAAAAATACACACCCCGGAAGCGACCAGGCGTGATAGTTTTGTTCTCTGCACTTTATTTAGCTAACTAGCTAGAGTTAGTGTAGTAGTTCGTGTCGGAGATCATCCTACACAACAGCGCGCTGTGAGATTACAGCTGCGCAATCGAGAGGTTTTGCTCTTTCACCTGGTACTCAGTAACTATGACAGTCACATTGATGTGCACAATAAAGTATTTTTTTCTCATAATGCTTCTGTAATACTGAGCAAACGGCAGCATCTAATAACATCCTGAGAGTCCCAAACCGCATACTACCGTACTAAATAGTTTGTCAGTACACCATTGGTGTCAACACTATTTAGGCATACTACTTTGTGCGCATTATGCGGTTTGGATCACGGCCCTGAATTCTCTCTGAATGTGTGTAGTTGCAGCCGTGAGATTAATCCGAGCGGTGAAGGAAGAAGCACAATCCACGTTACGAAATGTTCTTCCACAAATGGCTTGCAATAGCGTTTTTCTACCAGAGAGGGAATTTCCAAAATCTTACATCCTGTAGCTTTAATTCCTAATGATTTATGCGTCAGAAACATCACAGATGTTCCATCAAAAAACTTTGAAAACAAGGCCATGGTTATATTTATGTAAAAGGCGTTTAAATTTACCCAAAACTTGATAAAACTTGGGTTTTTTAAATATTTATGTTCAGATGAATTCTTATGAGTGTGCAGACTGGACAAAGTGTGAAAATTGTTACTGCAGTGCTTTTGCGTTTAAGGGGGCAGATTGTAATGTTTAAATGTGTTTCTAGACATATAGTACCTATAATAATCATCTAGGTTTTCTAAGCTATCTAACTGTCATACCTAAGAAAAAAAACTGTGATTTGCAATATTGCCATGCAATGAAGCTCACATTCATTCAAGCCTTCATTTCAGGCTTCTGTTTACATTTTTCTGGCCCGGAAAGTAGCTCCGCCCCCAGGGTCGTTTGGGGGGAGGGGAAAGTTTGTCAGTGTTTTCATTCAATTCACCTTACAAGCAGAAGATGGCTTTAAAAATGACTTCTTTAAGAAACAGGAAGACCTAAAAGTCCTTCTCTGCCCTTTTCTGCTCATTACTTTAATTTAGTTATTATTTATTATTTTAAGAAATCATGTTCTTTAAGTACTTTTAAAAAGCTTCAAAAGATTCAGAGAAACATATTTTGCTAACGTATCAGCAACACTAGTCTCAGAGTTGAAATGCTGCTCTTTGATCCGTTTGAAAACTGCCACTGCATTGTCTTAAACCACACGCTACCCCAGCACAACACCACTTCAGCACGCTCAGACGGACATTAATTACCATGCAGCTGTGTGACTGCTTTGTACATCACGTTAGTGAAAGCGGTGAGAGACCCAGCCATCCCTCATTCATGGATGTAGCACAGCTAGAGTTGAACCTGAACCTCAGCAGCACAGCACACATCACCATCGCTGTAGACTGTTTTTACTGAATGCCCTACTGAAGATATTGGTCAGTTTGCTCTGCAATGTTATGCACGGTATTGCTGATTTGACTGTAGGACTTCTCATGTATTTATAAGGCACTGTAGAATCCAAGAAGGCTGATCTGGGATTAGTTTTGCCTCACATACACACACTAGAGTCCAAAAGACGTTTCATAGCATCACCATTTGAGAGGTTGGCGCTTAGCTTAGCAGAGACATGGCTCCACCTAATGGGCATGGCAGGGTGTGCCTGCTGATTAACTGCTTCACATCTGCTAAGACTGGAATAGGCTGGCTGTCAGAAAAGAAAAAAAAAAGGTTTCCATATTCTGGACTATTTTACAATATTTAGCGCAGTGGCATAGAAGCTGGACTTCTGTATTCGTTCATATTTACTCAGTGACTACTACTTTCGGGGGTCTAAGAGTACGGTATACCTTACTTATTGGGTTCATACTCATGCTCTTATAGGGACATGCCACAAGGGGGCAGTGTGACTAAGTCTAAAATCCCATTACATTTCACTTCAGTTTTCAGATTCACGGCTCGTTTTCTTGTACAAGGTGAGCCCTCCTGAATGAACTCAGTCTTTACATAAAGCAGACACTATTGCACACTGATCTTGCCTTAAACCTGTATCGAATTGTTGTTCATGTTGCACAGTGATCCTGCAGGTGTAATATTTCATTCCAGTGTATGCGTAGATATGGATCAAATGACAAAAGACAAATTAGAGCCATCTTTACCATCAGTGTGTGATAAAAAGAAAACGACACGTCTCTTGACATGGAGAGTGATGGCTCCATAATTAAAGCCACACAGCCATCATCAATCTGTGCCCGAGTCCATTTACTGTCACGCTGCAGTAAAGTCTAATGAAATGTCTAGCTTCGTTGAAATGAACTGCTACAGCAAAACTATAAATTTAACTGCAGGCATTTTCTTTTTGTTTCTTTTCCTGTTCCCTTCTGTTTTTATTCAGTCTTTACAGTGCATCACGATGAATGCTGTTTGCTGTGTAATATTTAAGGGTGTGTTTATGTGCCTGCCTGAGTGAACGCGTTCATGCATGCCTGCAATCTTGCTTTTCTGTGCGTGTTGAGTGTGTATTTATTTTTCATAGAGACCTTGATATATATATACGCACTATAGGCCAGATGAAGTATGGAAGAAAGCAGTATTATTTAAAAAATTGACAAACTATTTTACAGTTATGTCAATCGGTAAGAATCAACGGAACACAACATGTTTATTGTGTTCCCAAAATATTTTCCCAAAATATTCCTTTGTTTTGCAGTGATGTACTCTCAGTCTCGTATATTATATTTGTTCATAACAGTCCCTTACAATGACCAACTTTCCACTTCATCCCAAACAAAGTCGATCAGCCAAGACATGTTGGGGTCCGATGTTTACTTTAGTGTTACACTGATGCACTAGCTAACAAGTAATGGAAGTCTATCTCACCTAAAATCTATTCCATATTCCATAAATACATGCTCAAATCTTCATTGACTTGCTTCAAATGACATTGTTAAGCTACTTAACTCATTTTAAATATCAGGCATAATCTGTATTTAAGTTCAAAGTGGTACTGTATTGTCATATATATGTATATGTGTGTATGTGTGTGTGTGTGTGTGTGTGTGTGTGTGTATTATCGCGTGTTGTAAACCATCACTATTATAAACACGACCACCAAGTAGCTGTGAATTCAAAAAACCCTGCCGCTTGTCTTCTTGTGCGGAATGATATCAAATTCTGCCAAGGTAAAAAGTAATCTAAGTTAGTTGCCTCCCTAATGTTACAGCGTTCAGTTACACAGTGAAGTTTTGTTCATGCTTATTGATTACAGTGAGTCATACTGTGTCCTAAACCACATCAGCAAAGTCATATGTGGGTTAGTATACACCTTATTTAATAACTGGATGTGTTTTAAAAGCTTATATTTACGGACAATATTTTGGGTGAGATAGACTTCCATTACTTGTTAGCTATATTAACCTCATATCTTCAGTGCAAAACTAAAGAAGCAAGCATCAGCCATGTCTTGGCCGATTGGTTACATTTGGGGAAAATTGTGTAAATTTACTATTTAGCTAAACTATTACTTTGATGATTTACAAACTCCTAATTTATCACATTTTAACACACTGTTTTAATTTAAGCTCAGCTAAGGCAAGACTACTGTTAATCCCGAGCATCACTCGCAGCTCAGCCGCTGGAAGATGTTTTTCTTATATCGCCCCTAAACTCTGGAATAGTGTTCTAGAGAACGTTAGGAACGCTCTATAGCTCTATAGGTGTTTTTAAATCCAGATTTAAAAAACGTACTTGTTTAATTTAGCCAATTCTTAGCTCTTGGGTCTTTTATCTTGTTAAATAGACGTTTCCTGATTCGTAGTGCTTCTCATAGGCTCTTTAAATGTGCTTTATCACAAATGCTTTGTTTAAATGTTTTGACTTTCTCATCTTTTATATTAGAAAAGCACTTTGAGATTTTGAACTCAAAATGAAAAGTGCTATATAAAAATTAATAAAAGGATTATTATTATTATTATCATCATTATTTTCAGGAGTATCTGTATACGAGAGTCAGACTGTCAAAGGGGAGATTTAAAATGTAGGATTTAAGTATAAAGAAATTAAGGATCATGTTTCCCAAATCACTTTTATGTGATATATTTATGCCCGTTTGCTCTATGTTAATGAACATATTACTGTCCGTTACCCCTTGGAAAAAAAAATCTGATTTATTTTTTACAAATTTGGTATTGCTTTCAAACTTTCGGCTTATACTCTGACCCTGCATTGAATCTGAAGGGTCTGGCCTGCTTTGCTAATCTAACACAGTAAAGCAGTTGAAAGATGGTCCTCATTAAGGCCTAAAGATGGTCAGGTAGATTTTATGTCCCACTGAATGCAGTCCCTCTGCATGTAATAACGTTTCTTCTCCACTAATAACCTCTATATACTCTCCTCTCCTATCTCATGGCTGTCTTCTTTAGGAAGAGAACGAAGGCGGCAGAGGGAACGAAGCAGCGTTTCCAAACTCTCCCAGAAGAGAGCGCCCTCCGCTCCTCCGCCTGCTCCTCCGCCTGCTCCTCTATCCGCTCTTCCACCTCCAGCTCCACCCCCGCGAGTCAGAGGCGGGACTAAACGCCCTCCTCTCCCCAGCCGAGAGGTGCTGGATGTGGATGGAGTTTGTGTAGAAGACTCCAGGCCGCGAGATGGAAAGATGAGCGGCGGCGTGCAGGGGATGATGGGGGATCTGAGGAGCCGTAGGGTGAGAATCAGGAGAGAAGTCCGCCCGACGCCAGGACAGCTCCCTAACAAACCACTGCCTGTTAAAGCCACTGAACCTCCCACCCCTCCGCCCTCCTCTGAGCCCTCGCACAAGAACAGCAGGCACAAAGCTACCTTCGTCTGATCACGCACACAGGACGTGTTTAGGAACAGTCCATGACCCATAGTCATGTGTTACAACTTTTCTTTTTTCTAATTCAAAAGGAACTGTGTCTTGCCTGGTTTAAACTGAAGATAACATTTTTGCTTAAAATAGGTCAACCATTTAAAAAAAAAAGGGTAAAGGGTAATTCCTAGCGATTATTTTCTTTAGTTCTGCTTACCACTGGTCATGTGACTTCAGAATCACCCAAAACTTGTTTTGAACACTGTCAGGTATTTTCTTTATTGAATAAGAACAAAAAAACGTGTCATTAGACAACAGGAAAAGGCACAGAAGTGCCTACGCTTTTACTGTCATTAAGAAATCCAGATTCTATGAATATGCATATATGCATATTGACACATGATTGGCTATTATACTTGACACAATAATACTATGTTCAATACAAACTTTTTTAGCTTAGCTAATGTTAGTGATGAACAAAATACTTTTGATTTCATGGAAAATTTTGACAGGATTGGCTACTTTTGTATGAACTGCTAAGAAAATGAAATCAAGTAAATCAAGTCTCAGCTCCTGAAATCCCTCTCGTGTTTACCTGTGACAAATGGAAGCTTGTTTACTAGCACTTAACTAGCCAGCTAGCTATTTGGGATGGCAGGAGGACATGGGGGTGTTTCAAATTGCATATTCATAGATTCCTGGCATTTTTAATGAGGGTCAAGGTGTAGAGAGATGTTCTTAGGCCATTTTAGTAGTTTCCTGGGCATAAATTTATTATTATTATTTTTTTTACAATTTATTAATCTACACGAATAATTTTTCAAAAGGTTTAAAACGACAAGTTCTGGGCTATGCGGCCAAACTGCCGCAGTGAGGGTTCACACTTTTGACCACTCTGCGTATTCAAATTCAAGAATTTGATCATGAAAAACAAGTTTTATAAAGTTTATTGTAGGTTTTAAGCAGACTTTTATTTTGTTTGCGTAACATAGAATAAACATAAAGGAGAAGTCCACATTTGTTTGAGTAACATGAACCTCCATAGACCAGAAGTCAGTGGGGTGAAGCACATTGCATGCACACTCTCACATGCAGCATCCATTATAATCATGCACACCTGAGCCTGGTGTCATACGTCATTTGTGTTAAGAAAATCTATATGGATGAAGATATAATGCCACATAGAACCTTAATAATGCAAAATATCTGTGTCTCTCTCTCATCTGTCCACCACATAATGTCACTCCCTCTGCCACCTGGGCTCATCATCAACTCCCTTTACTCACACACTGTGTTTAACTAGCTGCTGTTGCGCATCAGTCTCATCGGGCACAGGACAAGAAGGAACTGCACCCTGCCAAGACTTATAACGGCGGTAACTAAGAGAACAGAAAGGGACGAGGAGCGAGAAGTGATGGAGGCATGCAAATGGATTGACTATACAAGGAAATAAAAGGATACGAGTGAGAGAAATGGCAGTAATAAGTCCTGTGTGAGAGTGAGAGAGAGGGAGGGAATAAAGTAATGTGCTGGGTAGGGAGTGAGAGAGAGTACAGATGACATAAGATAATGGAGAAAAATGCTGATGGAGGTTCTCAGTGCTCCCCATATGTATGTGTTGTCACTATCACTCTGTTAGAAGAGCAGAATCTGGGGGTCTGTCTGCGTATCTGCCTTTCAGGATCTATTCTACTGCGGTCTCTGCAACAACAGTCACGACTGCCCAGAATGAATGAAGATTGATTTCTTGTTCCGTCAAAAACGCTGTTTTGTGTGCTTTAACCAGCCGAGGTTTGTTAATAATCTCCGTGTGGGTCTGCAGAAGCGTGTCTGGCGTGCCTGAGAGGAATCGCACATGAAGAAAAATGACTTCTGAATTTTAACACGGCTTCACAGAGTAGAGTAAACAGAACCACCATGTGAAACGGCTGATGCACCACATTGCTGCACTTGCAAAAATGTTGGTATATCTATATCATAAATACAGATTAGCATTATAGCAAGTCAGCAGGAATGTGGAAAAATGTATAATTGGCGTTATTATCAGCGATATAATCGTGATCATTGGTTCTGTGTGATCAGCACAATTCAGCGCACTGCAGAGAAACTCGGCTGACTGAACGCATTTGTCATCCACAAATACCACACAATTTAATTCTTACTCAAGAGGCAGCCAAATGAAATATTCACGGTATGATAATCTATGAAGAGGATGATATTAAATAGCATAAATCCATGGCAGTGGTGCAGGTGTTGAATTATTCAGTTTGGTAAATTACTGAAATATTTCTTAAAATTGACTTGTTAGGAGGATCACTCTTGGACCCCAGTCGTTTATCAAAACAGTATAGAAATAACTTTTTCTCTGATTTTAAGTTACGTTTTTGTGATTATACCAAAGCATAATGTATAACATCACGATATACTGTACAGTCATACTGATATGTTGCTTGAACTCACGACCTGCTGATCAGTAGCCCAGAGCCTTAACCCCTGAGCCACCAACTAATATAATTCACATTGTTTATTAACCAAATGGTTTGGTGAAAAAAATCGAATTTACACTATTTTTCTCTTACCCCAATTGTAGTCAATCACCCAAGACATGTTTGGTGTCCGATGCTTCTTTATTTTTGCACTGGACCTACAAGGTTGATGTTTCTAACAAGTAATTGAAGTCTACCTCACCCAAAATCTTTTACGTATTTACTGTATATGTCTTGAACCGGATCCAGTTCTTTAGTAATGTCACACAGACTTGCTGATGTGTTCATCCCTTTTTTCCTTAGAGCAATTTGGTGTTATTCCATGCAAGAGGCAGAGTTGTTTCAATTCACAACACACAGAAGGTTATTATTGGCTCCCCGCCTCCCAAAGTTTGAAGGTGGATTTGTACCAGAAAGCTGGAAGTGATGGGGATAATAATAATAATAATAATAATAATATACTTCTACTTTGAACTTAAATAGTTTATTTAAAAATCAGATTACGTAGCTTAACAATGTAATTTGAAGCAGGTAATTAAAGATTTGGACATGAATTTACTAAAATTACAGAGATTTTGGATAAGATAGACACCTACCACTTGCTAGCTAAATTAGCCTTGTAGGGCCAGTGCAAAATTAAGTAAGCAAACGTCGGCCATCAAACCTGCCTTGGCTGATCGACTACATTTAGGGTGAAGTAGAAAATTATGTAAATTGTCCATTTTTGGCTGAACCGTTTCTTTAACTCACTGCAACTCTAAATCACGGCCACATCATTGCTTCCTCTTGATTTCATACATTGTTTGCTCATTGAAATGCACAGATAAAATATACATAATTATAAACGCACACACACACACGCACAGACTTCTAAGCTTCATCAGCTTGATTGAACTGCCTTCTATTCCAGCTTATGGCTACTGTGTCCTTGAATAAAGGCCTTAACCCCAATTTCCTCCAGGGGAATGTTTCCTGCAGCCAGTTAATTTAAGTTACTTTTGGGCAAAAGCATCAAATCAATGTAACTTTTTAAGGTTTCTAATAGGGTGAAATTCTGAGTGACCCACTGCTTGCTGATGCCTGCAGGGCTGAAGAGCAAAGAGTCAGAGAGAGAGAGATTCATTTTGTCAGCGAGAGCCACTGCACTACGGAGGCCCTGAGGGGACACGGGGGTAGAAAAGTCCTCATGGGAAAATTTTTTTCTTTAAACCCAGCCATCCAGCTACACATCGCAATATGAATGTCTTGACCCCCTCACAATCTCAGGTCACCTAGAGCGAGGAAGGAGACAGCTGAGTGGAGTAAGGCGTTACAAAAGAGTGAGCACCAACCAATTTTTTTGTACTTTCAGCCTTATTGGTGCTGATCCAGTTATGTAATGCCTGGTCACATTTCCAGTTCCACTATATCAGCAAGGTTATGAAGCTGGCACCTGCTGTTGATATTATTTTCCACTCTTTTACAAAGGAATATATACTGTTTATATATATATATATATACTGTATATATATATATATATATATATAGATGTCACACTTGTGGGCTGTAATACTGAATTAGGACC